>JAYGGG010000572.1:0-121170 GCA_036346245.1 Bonia amplexicaulis
TAAGCTTATCTTACAACAAGGAGTCAAGGACTTTTACCTAATGCAGTGTATTGCCGAAGGGTCTCCTTCGTCAGCGAGATCTTCCAAGTGGCTCTTCAGAGCTCGGAGCAGAGCGAAATGCACCCAATCAATCAAAGGGTTCACGTACGTGCACCGCAGAGCTATCACAAATGTCTCCAAAGGAAACGGGCTCAGGAACAGACGCCTACTAAATGACCTCAGGCAGGAGTAAACTTGAAAGACATCGAGAACAGGGAGACCTTCCAAATCCAAACCCTGCGATGACGTTGGCAGCTCTGGCTTCGGCGGCAGCTTATCCAGCGCAGCGTCCTCTAAATCCCTCGCGACCGACCTATACCGACCACTCCCATTTGCACGACAACGTTTCCTCCCGGACTGCTGTGGCGTAGCAGAAGCCGCAACCGCGGCCTCAGCGGCCTCGGCAGCAGCAGCAGCAGCCTCCATCTCAGCCGCCAGCGCCGCCGCCTTCGCTTGCCGCGCGCTCCGACGAACCGGCTTAGCAGACTCGGGCTCGGGATTGACCCTCCGCTTCTTCTCCGCCGTCTCCGCCATCACCGGCCCGTTCGCTTCAGCCCGGCTCCTCTCCGCCGGCGTCGGGGGCCCATCGCCATTCGACAACCCATCTCCCGCGGCGGCCTCCATCACCACCACCACACAGTTCGCCTGCGGGGACTCCTCGTCGCCACGTCGCCGCTTCTTAGGCCGCCGCCCTGACACCTCCCACGGCGGCTGTGGCGGCGGCGGCATAGGGGAGCCAACAAGGATGGCGGCGATCTCGCCCAGGTCGACCTCCTCCGAGTCGCCGTCCTCGTAGAGCACGCGGAAGTACCCCGCCTCGGCGTCGTACGACTCCACGACGCCGTTGTACAGCCCGAAGCCCGGGAAAGCCTTCTTCACCGCCCTCCCCACCAACTCCTCCATCCCGCGGCCGCGGAACCGCCGCCGCGGAGGCTCCGCGAATTCCTAGGGTTTGGGGGGCGGAGGGGTCGGTGCTGCGGCGGATCGAGGGGAATTGCGAGGTTTGGGGTGGGATCGGCCGGGGGATTTGGGGCTCGGGTGCGAGGTTTGGGGGCAGGGAATTTTTTGTTTGCGTCCGTGGGATGGTGGGAGGAAGGGGAGGGGAGGAATGGTTATATTTTGGTTTTGGTGTCTGAGACCCTTGGGTTTGGCTTGTGATGAGTAGTGGCGACGCGAGGCGAGGGTATAGCATGGCACGGCGTTTTTGGGAGGGAAAACAACATTGGCTGCAAGCAACAAGCGAAGTGCCTTCGTTTGATTTGAAATGGGATGAGAGTGTGAGAGAAATTGCCATTGTGGCGATAGTGGAGTAGTGGGTACAGGGACAGGGTCAGATTTATGAATGAGGAGGTCAAATAAAACTAGCAATAATAATTTTTTAAAAATATACAGAGCTACGGTGCAAATGTATTAAAGCATGAGAGAGACCTGACAGGTAGAGTGAATTGTTCTACTTATTTCTTGAACCATGGTATAGCGAGTAATTCTAGAATGTGGAACGGATTTCCAACTTTCATGTGCATAAGCCCTTGAGTTGGGCTCAAACAAAGCCTAGTATCTAGGTTAATCAACACAAATTTCTTTTTTATCTATTGTCCGTCGACGGCAAGATTTGTTAGCCAAGCTACCCAACTATAGCCTAAGCCTAGGTTTGCCCCAGTCTGTGAACAAGTCTATTTGTGCCGATATATTTGGATAATTGTAAATATTTGTTCGGCAACTTTATTTGATACAATTTCCTTTGTATGGTATAAAAGATTTGTTTCCCAATCAAGGTATAAATATTCCTAACTTACTGTAACTTACGAAATACAGGCTAAGGGCTAAGGAGGCATAGGTGTTCTTAAAATTGCATAAAAATCAATCATAAATACATAGTTATTGTGACAATAACAATAATTTGTTGTTGCTTTGGCACTCTGGTGAGAATGTTTTCTCCTTATCGAAATCCACAGCAATTCAAAGTGCATTCAGGAAGGAATTTGTAGCACATGTACCTGTTACCCCCATATGTCTGGTGCTTCTTTGGACCTCTTGATCTACTCCGAGATCCATACATCTTTGAGATCCATATGCCCCAGATTTTACCAAACGACGCAACTTGGTGATGGGCAGTAGCCGAAGGTAGTGTGACAAGGCAGTAGGTGCCCCATCAGCCACAAGATCAACAATAGGTAATGACGGCTCGGTGGCATTTGGTTGGCAAGGAGGATGTTGAAGGGGCGAGATGGTGTGTTGTGGTGGTGGCGGCGACACTAGCAGCAATTGAGGAGGACAGTGGTCCTCAAAGACAGCGGTTGATGCAAGGTAGCACTGGTTGTGCTGGTGGCCTCAACAACTCAAGGGGGGTGGCACTAGGAAGGAGATGCATATGGCGGTGAGGGGATAACGAGAAAGGGAGGAGGCGGCGGTGAGGGGATAACGAGAAAGGGAGGAGGGTTATATATTAGGGTTTAGTTAATTGCACAAATCTCAAGACAAAATTAATAGGTCCAGATTTTATTCAGTTCGTTGAAACATTTACGGATTTACCCATTGTCTAGACAATTTCATTTGTTCGAAAAGGTAAGAAATTGGGCATTGCAAGATGACCATTTATCACGTTCGATATCCATAGATAATGCATTTATTGTGATAGTTCAATCTATATATAAATATTTAATATTCTCTCTCGGTGATAGCTTCCAAAAGGATGTATTTGTATTCTTTTAATGACTTCATGCCATTTGCATTTCTATGATAGATATCCTTTTATGCTTCTTTCTAGATGATTGTCTAGTTTATCTTGTTGAGTTTGGTGGTAAGTTTCCAACCAAGATAAAGGATAGAGTAAATGAGAATGAATGCACCTAAACTAGGTGCTATGACACATGTGACTTACGTTCATCTAAGTACCTAATAGATTATCCCGAGCAGTAGCTTATTTTTGGTATAAGCCATGCTTCAACATGGATGCTTAGTCCAACAGATGACTTCAAGTGACTTGCAACCTTATAATTTCAGTATAGGAACCGACACGTAGTTTAAGTCAAACACATGTTAAACGATCATGTACGGTTGTGGGCAAAGTTTTGGGTAATGGCTCACTTGGGTCACGAGAAAAATAGCATTATGTTGTTGCTAGCTGGGTAAGTGGGTGGGGTTTGCGTAGTATAGTAGCCGTTGCAAATTCAAAAGCAATACAGAGTGAAAACTGAAGATGGTGTTCGGTTTACTCTTGGAACTCCTCCCTCTTGGTGCAATTGCCCCCACAACCGCTTCTGAACTCCGCGGAACTGTGTCAAAAGGAAGTGAGTCTGGGGCAGGTCGACCCTAAGAGTCGATGTGTCCAACCTATATTGAACCTCTTAATTTCACAGTCTGACCCATTACCCTATGAAGCTAAAATTTAAGGGACGGTCCAGTGGGCCAATGGGCCGACCCGCCCCCTTCACACCCTATCCAAGGCATTCAACTTCATCCCCTCAATGCACTTGGTGTTCCAATAGAGAAGTGCTTAGAGCATACACCATTTTTTTGGGCTGTGTCTTATGGATTTTGGTTTAAAATTTTGAATTCTGGCTATTCGTGAGAGAGAGTACAGGAGAGAGATACTCGCGTGTGATTTTGGGCAATATAGATGAAATTGAGACAGTGTCTACTGCATTCGACTTATAGACCCCGCTTTAAAAAGATATTCCGTTTGAAAACTAGTTACTGTAGAAAACTAAGCCATAAACCCATAAAAATTCACCCAGAGAGGTGCCATGGGAATCTTTCTCCCATAGAACTGGTACTAAGCACCGCGGAGGAGAGGAGCCAAGTATCGATGACAGTGGAAATAAAATTTTGGTAGACCCACCTGTCAGATGAGCACCGGGTGTTCATTGTTGCGCACCCTGCCAGGGCTGCCACGACGGAAAAGAGAAGCATCGCCATGGCCGCCACAACCCAGCACTGTGATCACCGCCGTCTCCAGATCCAACGATCTTCATTGCTATGGAAGTTTGCCATCGTGGCCTCGACCTACATCCATGGCCGTCGTGGCCTCGATCTGTCACCATGTCCAAATCCGATGACTTGTCGCCATGGATGCTGACGAGAGGAGTAGGCCCACCGATATGGCTGTCGCAACCTTCAAATTCATCAGCTGCCACCTCGATTAACCGAGGTCGCTGTCGCCATGGATGCCACTTCCAGATTTAGGTCTCCGTTGCCTAGGTAGCCAGATCCACAACTCGTCTCCACCATTGCTTGGCCCCATCGCTTCTGGATTTGCACGCGTCGCCACTGGATCAAAACAGAGCAATCCATGCCGTCGCCGACCACCTCGAAACGGTTGTGAGAACGAGAGAGATGGGAATGGGCGTTATCACATTGCCTTTTATGACAGGAAAATGCTCTGAAACTGAACTCATTTGAAGTAAACCTTTAGTGCCATGGAGTTTTCGCAGGTTAACGAATTTGGTCAAGAACATGATCCAAAAGAAAAGTCAACTGACTCACCAACATACAAAATCGACTGTAGTATGGACTATGGAATTAGGTGAAATCTTTACTCATTTGGCCCCCTGGCGTCTTTTTTTACAATTTTAGCCCCATGAGTACTTTTTTGTTTGCAAATCTAGTCCCCTCCCGAGCGCGAAATTACCCATGCCTGACATGTGGCAAACCGCGCCCAGGGAGCGCAGAAATCCAAATCCGTGGTACTGTATCGTGGCTTTTGTATTGTAGCTACAATACACCATAGCGTGGTAATGCCATTTTTCGCGCTCCCCTGACGTAAAATTTAAAAACTGCATTACGGTACCGCGAAAACTCTATTTCCGCGCTCCCCAGATGCGGATTTGCCACGTGTCAGGCTCGGGTAATTCTGCGCTCGGGAGGGGCTAGATTTGTAAAAAAATACTCAGGGGGTTAAAGTTGCAAAAAAGACACCGATGAGCCAAATGAGTAAAGATCTGTCAGATGAGCACCGGGTGTTCGTTGTTGTGCACCCTACCATGGCTGCCACACCGGAAAAGGGAAGCGTCACCATGGCCACTGCAACCTAGCACCGTGATCACCGCCGCCTCCAGATCAACAATCTTCATCACCGTGGAAGTTTGCCATCGTGGCCTCGACCTACATCCATGGCCATCGTGGCCTCGATTTGTCACCCTGTCCAAATCTGGTGAATTGTCGTCGTAGAGACCGGCGAGAGAAGCAGGCCCACTGCTATGGTCGTCGCAACCTTCAAATTCGTCGACAGCCACCTTGATTAACCGATGTCACTATCGCTATGGACGCCACATTCAGATCTAGGTCTCCGCTGTCTTGGTAACCAGGTCCATAACTCATCTCCGCTGCTGCTTGGACCCATTGTTTTCGGATTTGCACACGTCACCATTGAATCGAAGTGGAGCAATCCACGCCATCACCGGCCATCTCGGAACGGTTGTGAGTTGTGAGAACCAGAGAGATGGGATTGGAGGTTATCACGTTGCCTTTTATGACAGAAAAATATTCTAAAACTAAACTATCTGAAGTAAACCTTTAGTGCCACGGAGTTTTCGCAGGTGAGCGAAATTGGTCAAGAGCGTGATCCAAAAAGAAAAGTCAACCGACTCGCTGACGTACAAATCGACTGTAGTATGGACCAGAATCAGGCGGCCGGCATGGGACCTACCTGATTCACGGTTTACGAAGTTTTCAAACAGCAGCACTCCTCTCCTGTCGAGACTGTCCATTCTTTCTCAGCCCTCTCGTGATGGGCATGCAACAAACCAGGCATCTATTTCAAGTTCCTGTCACTTCTGTCTCGGAATAAAAGGGCGGATCAAACTAGGACAGGCTACTGTACCAGTTCACATCTTCTTTTTGGGTGCAGCTGCTGAAGTTCTGTTCTTTTTGAACTACAGCTCCTAATTTTTAGCTATAATAGCTTTTAACTACAACTTTCAGGATGAGAACGGACGACGAACACGCTGACACAGACAACACATATACCAAAGACATTTCAAAAAAGCTTAAAGAAACCGTACCATTTGTTTTGACTCTAGAAGAAGTTGGAGCCAAAAACCAAAAATTACAAGACCATACCTCACTATCAAACAGAGTCAATGGTTCATTACTTACAGGCTGACAGCGTCAGATTCTCCTAACCTCTCACAAAGGTCGCGCGCACACATGATACAGCCAACAATTTACATATATTATATATATATCTTATATAAAGAGCCTCCCAGCATGCTGCTTACAGCTTTACAAGCACGCTGCACCAGCCGCCCGGGGCTCCACAATGTCTACAGCACTAGCGGCAGCACAGCCATAAACAATTGGCGCATGAGCGCGAAGTCATTTTACGTGGGAATCGTTGACGTCAAAAACAGATTCAGGTATGACGGTGGGCAACTTGTCTATGTACATGTAGAGCCGCCTCAGATTCTCTCTTCGAACTGTCGCCATGTCGACTACATCCCTGTTATCTGTGTATATCCAGAGGTCGGCAGAGTTTACTCCCTTGAGGCTATCGCGGCAGAATGGACAAGACTGGGATCTTGATCTCCTGCAGTAACACCACGCTTAGAACAACAGAGAGAAGAATCAGAAAAATATCAGACCATGTACACAGTTGATGGTCAGATTGACAGCAATAGACAAACTACATGCCAGAGTTGCAATGACTTGTTAAGAAGAAGAAAAGGTATCTTCCTGTAACTCAGTTCTTGTTTCGACTATAACAGTATTTCGTTATTTCCAATCAAAGATCACATTGAGATGGTATACAAATGAATGCTCAAGCTATTACTGTTGCAGTGTCACTGTCAGACAAAACATAAATCAGGTTTTCTATCTAATTATTATCATAATGGAATAAACTGATAGCTAAGTGCCAGGGTACCCAGAAAAGTGGATTTGAATCTCTTAACACAGCAACGGAGAAAAAATCTCACACCAAATTTTGTCCTTTCCACGTCACTTGAATTTCTCAAGAACCGGTTTTGCTTAAGGGATAAATAATGGCATGACATATTCTACGCAAACCAGGTCAGTGGATTTTTCTCATGGAAAATTCTCCTTCAACAGAGTCACCAATACATAGGAACACCATAGAACAAATATAGACATCCAGTGGCAAAAAAGTTAGGCTATAGTTCCGGCCGTTATTTCCTTCAGGCCGAGCTAAGACAAGTCCACCTTAGATGGATCTTGGTCTCCCGTGGACATCAATATGTTGTTCTGAACTTGCTATCTATCTAACATTTGGCTGCCCTGAGCTTTGCTGACACCAGTATAACCTTTTCTTGATTGAGGTTACATTAACCTGTTAATTCAAGTCCATAAGATCCATTCCTGAATTAAACTGAACACTGTAGAATTTAGACTAGGGGGCCAATGTTCTGGTGAAGTGATGAACATTATCTAGAAGATTTCATGTTCTTCAATCTATATTTCTACTTCATATACCAAGATATAAGATTATGAATTTATGATCATCTCATGCAGAATTAGTAAACTTGAAGGAGCAATACTGCCAGCTGAAAGCAACTAGCTATTCAATAAGGAGATCTGAAATGAGGTTCCATTACAGTTTGTTGCCCACCTAGCCTCCAATGAAGACCAACCAACCAGCAAGATACTAGAACATGACCTAGTAGTATGACAGCAGCATAATAAAGCAGGCCACAGCAACTAGCAAGGCAAAGTAACCCTTGGGATAATGCTTTAGGATCAAGAGTTTACGAGGATAAATGACTTATTGCAAGCAAAAAGGAGTTCATGCAAGCACAAAATGGACCCAATAATTTCCTGGTAAGTTTTCGCTGAAAAAAAATTCCTGGTAAGTAGCCAGATGAACAGACTGATGCTTCTTTTCAGTTTGATTCTAATAAAATTATAAGTTGACAATGCAACCAGCTTACATATATGAATCCAGGCATTACTGCATGACGGTTAGAACTAATCTGATGTGTTTCATTAAACTGAAGGCCTATCATTTCGCCTTGATCATGCAGATTCATTGTCACAAGAACCAAAGAGAGATGTTGTCTGATACTGAATTTCAGTAGACAATACAAATAATGCAGAGACAAGAGAGCAAATGTGTACCAGTCACGGTAGCATTTAATGCACATAGCATGGCTACAAGTTGGAAGGACAACTTTGTTGTTTATCTCCATACATATGCCACATTCCTCCTCTATATTATCATCAATCTCTGAAATCACCATTTTCTGATCCTCATCTCGTCTTCTATACCTCTCTATACAAATCGCTTTTTGTTTCTTGTCCTCCACTTCATTAATTCCTTCATGTAATTGCATCAAAGAAGGAAATATGACAGCTGCCAAAAAAAAAAACTAATGAACAAACCAGTTAAAGAAAATAAATGTGTAAAACAATTACACTTCCAAAGGATATACACTATACCATAGAATTCCCTAATGCTTGCTTTCCTTTCATGGGTAGACATGGTGGTCGTCCCATCAGCATAAACCTGCAGATTTATGATTATAATAATGTTAACCATAGGTCCAATTCAACCAAAAAGAATATTAGAAAGAAACCAGGTTCTGTGACAGCAGTCTTCTCAACCTTATAAATTAGAATCCTCAGCAGCCCAAGTGCACCAGCAAGGCTGCAATCTGTCCACTGCACAAGAAAAAGGAAAAAGTGTGCAGCTGGACAGTACGACATCCTCATCTGAAGACAGGCACCATCATACTCCCTTCGAAATTCAGAAGCACTGCATTTCACAAACAAAATAATGAACAATGAATTCTTGAGGTAGAAGAAAACAGAAGAACTAAAAAATTCGCAACATTATTTGGGATGTAGAAATAAGGTATAGCTATATGCTGTAGTCAATATCATAGTCCACAGCACGAACTGTGGATAATTCTAATAGCATTACTACTGTGGAACACTGTTTTTGTACAGCTAGACCACTCTAGAACTTCAACACCCAAGTTTTATCAGAAAATAACAAGTCAAAGTTGAATATTTTAGTTGTGATTAATGTATCAGGTAACTGTAGTGAACAAAAGATAGGATTTTCTTTTAGTTTCATTATATGAGGTATTAGCAATACGGTCAAAATTAGAAGAAACTGGCTAAGAATATGCTTGTGTTCCTACATCCTATGCTGCAAGTACAGTTAGCAAAATCTGTAGTCAAACAAACCATTTGACACCAATCTCTACAACCAAATTCTGAAAACTAAACAACTTATTGTCATCTCTCAGCCACCCTTCATATGATTAATTGGAAGCAAGAGTTAAGCGTGCCCTGCTACAAAGACAGAATGTTTCATCTCTGATGTATTGTAAAAACCTTGAAACGGGGGCAAAACTCTATACCCTGTTTCTTTAGCAACACAAGTACATAATAAATGCTTATTCTAAACATAAAAGAGAAACACAAGTGAAATCTCATTTATCTTAATTAATTAATTATGTTCAGAATTTCAGATTTCATTGCATCTAAGTAAACAACTCAACAAAGTTGTGGTCAGGAACGGAAAATTCAGAACAGGAGTTCATAACCTGTCACTTAGTTAATTCAGCAAAACGTTAACAAATTAATCATGCTTCATTATCTTCAGAGGTGACAGCTAGCCAATAACTCTTTAAGGGTGAAACTACTGTATTTACAGAATTGCAGGGCAACATTTTCATTGGTTAAATAGCTCCAACCACAAATATGGCCCATAAGCATTGCCATCTAGTAGCTGGGCATCTCCATCTACTCTTACACCTCTAGAACCCAACTTTTGCTACTCCAGCAATTTTGCATCCTCATTGGCATCCTCGTAAGTTCAACATTGGACGTCTTCCATGCAGCTCTTCTTCGAGGTAACATCATTGGCCATTGGCGTCTCAACCATTAGCCAACAAATTAAACATGTGAGCATGTGACACGTTAATGGGTAACTGCTTGTCTGTTAATACATATGTATGAATCCAGCAGAACCATCAAGCTCCTACAATCACTGGAATCTGCATGCAGCACATATGCCTGACGACTTTTGGTGTGTTCTTTAAAGGTAACACAATAATCACCTTTTCAATCAGTTGGAGCCCCATGGGAGTCAAAGCAATCCTACGATGTGCTATGGTAAGATGGTACAATTTATTATTAGTTTCCAACAAGGGATTAAAGTTGGGGAGCCCATTAGTGATGAATTGGTCCAGAACAACTAATGCTCATGTATGTGACTAGGGTGGGAAACAAAAGCATGAACTATAATTAAATTCATAAGGACTAGCTAGTTGGCCAAACGATATTAGCTCTCCTCGTGTAGCACATGTTTGTGGACAACAATTTTCATGATGATTCCCAGAAAAATCCATGATGACAATGATGAAGAACCACCACATTGTCACTCGAGCAGAACTGCATGGTGCATTGACAAGAGGAATTTCATGATGGCAGCTCCGAAGTGCTATACAACAGTGCTTCAAGGCCCAAAGAAGATGACTTCGGCCAAATAGTAGTAGATTTTCTGACAGGTGTCAATGACAGAGGCTACCAGCATAAACCTTTAATCGTCTACACAAAATTAAATATAACTAAAACAGAGCAATATGGTACCGGAATCAAAATTGCAGCCATAAACCTACGGGGCATCTCATCCAAGGTGTCAAACGCCGTAGCACACGCCTATAGAGTCGAACCAACCAACCAAGGTGAGTAAGACAAATGTTAGCTTCCGCGACAGACTAGTCAGTCCTCAACCCAAAACACCACCAGTGCGGATACATTTGCACAGGTAGCAGCGCCCCATGGTCCAATTTCTATCCTATTCCATTTCATACTTCAAACCAACACACAACTCTAGTAATACGACCACACCCAGTTCGACGTATTGGGAAACACGAACAGGCCAAACAGCAGCAGCTAACTAATCTCTTAGCAGGAGCACAACCGTGAGACCAATACCGAATTCAACAGCAAAGGCGAGAGATGGGGGTCAGCTCACAGCGAGTTGGCGTGCTGGATGTCGGCCTCCAGCACCTTGAGCGAGTCCCTGAACGACATGCCCATGGTCGACGCACGCCGGGAGCAGCACTCCAGAGCCGCACCGCCGCGACCATCCAAATCCCCAACCCCTCCGCTCCCCGCGCCGACCTCCTCAACCGCACTCGCTGCTCCGCCAAAACCTCTCCAAGCCCGAGCCTCTCGATCCGCGCGGCGCAGAGCCCCCAAATCGAGTCGTGCGCGGGTTTTTGCTCCGGTACGGCCTCACTCAGCTCAAGCGGCGGTGGTTAGCCCTCTCGCTTTCCGGGGGTGCCTTGCGTGCACAGGAGGGAGGAGTACAGTGACTATTAAGTGCAGCTGACAGGTGGGGACGGTGTCTTTGACCCCACCTGTCGGTGACTTTGGGTATGCCACGATAAGAACAGGCAGGGGTCCCGAAGGTTGCCACGTACGTTTCTGGAAGGTGCGGCTTGCTCGCTTGCCATTTCCGCTTTTTACCTTCTTAGCTGCTTTCGTCCGTACGATTCTGTGCGACGAGGCCCGTTCGTTTCGGTTTCTAGCCTTTCTAATTTCTTTTTATTTTTTGTTTTACTTTTGTTTATTATTTTAAAAGGTATAACATGTTTTTTGCGTTTTATTAATTTTCTTGTTTTTGATACAAGAAAAACTAACGGACGTTATAATACATTTATAACCAAAACTCCACATAAAAAAACTAAAAAACCATTTTTTATGCCCTTTGGAGCATGGCCAAACTTACTTGCAAGCAGGATGATAATCCTTTCTACGTCACTGAGGCAACGAATATGGTTGGATGAGTAGATCGAAAAATTGGGGGATTGTCCAAAATAATCCGAATGATATGTGTCGCGATCGAATCTGGCATTATCAAGACACATTTAGATCGATCTATTTCGACATGAAACATTTGTATGGCTTAACAGATGTTCTTTAGTACCAACCGCTGTCATATGTTTAATGTCAATCCTTTTATTGATTTCTGAATGCATGGCCGAAATGATTGGAAGACCCAAAAAAAGATGGTCGGAGGATATTTTTTGCTAGTGATGAAGCTTGCATTTGTGCACCTTTTGCAATCTAGCATGGAGTTGTCCAATGTCCATCAGTGAGAAAAGGAAAAAAAAACCTTTTTTTTTGTTTATTCACTCACTGCAGAGACAGCTGAGTGGATTACATGGCTGCTAGACATAGTAGCAGAAAAAAATCGATTGTCCATGTAATTTTGTTGTGCAGATATACTCCAGCTGCACATGCTTTGTGCTGGATTAAGATTTTATATGAATTGTCCATTGTGTTAACAACGCACATTTCCACTGTTCAGCGCTGAACACTGATAATCAAAATGGAGCTCATCATCAATTCACCCAGAAATAAGCACCTCATTTTAGCTGCATCGTCAAATACAAACGGTTTAAATATGGAGCCAGGTGAAAACATAGGATCACATTACTATTGGTCTGGTCAATACATAGCTCTAACCAGACCGATCAAGATCACAATGATACTTTAAACTTTCAAGAATGATGTCAAGGCCACACAACAAGACCACAGGATCGCCGCAGCTCTCAAAGTAAATAAATTTAGCTTTAAATTCGCCTTATCAGGCTTCTATCTTTGATCTGTCTCTTTTATTGCACGAACAAGATGGGTAATACGATACTGTAGCTTCTCGTTCTCCATGATTATCTTCTTGTTGTGGTTATATTAGGATCAGACAGTTGTATGATGGTGACAGTTTCAACTTAAAAGCAAACTGAATACCGGGCCTGTTCTTTTCCTCCGAAGCTGACGTCTTTTGACTTTTGCTATAGTACCTAACTTTCAAACGGAGTATTTTCTCAAGACGGGGTCTACAAGTTAAACGATGTACACGTTAAAAACCCAATATATATACCATCTAAAATTGCAAGTGAGCATCTCTCTCCGTAATCTGTATCGTAAACAGTCAAAATTCAAAAATTTCAGCTAAAAGCTATAAGCCGCAGCTAGAGCTGGGACTTGGGCCGTCTTGGTCAAGACGGCCCAAGCCCATCGTGCTTCGTGCCGCGCCGTGCCGGTCGCGCTCGGCCCGATCATGTCATCGTCTGCGTCTGCGTCTGCGCCGCGTGCGTCTCCGGCCAGCCCAAGCACGCCCAAAACCCACCGTGCCGGTCGTCAGGCGTGCCGCCCAAGCCCACCGAAATTACTATCTGCAAGGCGGCGACGACGGTCGTCATCTTCCTTTCTCTCGTGCTGCCTCGCTTAAAACTAGTTAAAATAACTGAATTAATTGCATAAACACATGGGCACACAATGACATAAATATTTCGGGAAAAGTGGAATTTCTTTGATATTTTAGAAATACAATGTTACTGCTGGGACTTGGGCCGTGCTTTTTTGGGCCAGCCCAAAGCACGGCCGGCCCGGCACGGCCCAGGCACGGCCCGGCCCGACATTCTGCATTAACTGCGTCAAGACACAATGTCATTGCTGCGGCACGCAGTCTTCATTGTGTCTTGCTGCGGCAGCCGTTACCAAACAGGCCCACCTTCTCCTTTTCAGCAAGACATTCTGCATTAACTGCGTCAAGCTTTGACTGGAGATCTTTCATGGCAGATGAAGTTGTCTCAGATCCACTGTTCAGACCTTCTAATAAATCATGTAAAGAAATGAGGCATTCTCTCACCAACAAGCACATCTGAGATACCAAAAGCATATTTAAATTTAGCTTTGTTCAACAGCAAGGCCTCCATCTTTGCTATGCGTGTCTGTAAGATGAGGAAAACAACCATAAAATACGGAAAAAAACATTAAGAGGATCACCTGTATCTATTAAGCATTAGTGCAACCACTCTAACCAAGCATGATAAGATTGCCATTGCCTTCCATGTGGGTGGTCAATACATCAACTCATGTTGACTGTCAATAAAGAAACATAACAGGCAGCATCCCTCCAAGGACAACTAAGACCAGTAGTTATCCATAGACCATAGCCGGTGGTAGGCAATAGAGCAACATGCCAAATTGCTTAAGTTAGGCACTTGCCGCAGTGGTAGGGGTGGAAAGTTAGTGGTATATTGTAAAGGACTGCAATTTGTAAGTTTGTGATACATTAGATTTTCTCAATAGCTGGAATTTGATTATCTATCTTATACGTCATATTAAAAGTGAGAATGTTATGCTTCGTAGTTCGTGGTATTATGCCATCCCTGCTCCTACAGCCAATAGGTCGATCGGCTTGGTCGATGGTTTTGCTTCACTCGACTGCTTCAGCAGTAGTTGTATAATGATCAGCTATCTCGAAGAGTTTGGCGACAGCCAACAAGCCCTAAAAAGTTTATTTGGACAGATCCTAGCTGATCCTCCATTTGTTTGATTAATTTTTCTGCTTTGTATAACATGTCAGCCCTGATATAAGCCATGATCATTGAACCATATGCATGCTTATCCAGCGGTAGGCCAAGCAACATAGTTTCTTCAAATATTTCCTTTGCGCGATGAGGTCGCCGGCCTTACTGTACATGTCCATCAGTGCAGTCAACATAACCTGATCACAGGGGAAACCTCTGCCTTTCATGGCATGGAATGCATTCTCAGCTTTCTGCAACAGCATTTGCTTGGCATAGATGTGGATCTATTTGGTGTAGTCGCGGACATTAGCTTGAAAAGAATCCTCCAGCAATGCATACTCCAATACCTACCAAACATACAGCCTATTTGCAAGGTTACATCACTGATAAGCTTAATGCTAACAAGATTGGGAAATGCTTACTGACCTCAGCAAGAAGTGGGCTCTCCATATCATTCGGCTCCTTCAGAACCAGCAACCAGTCCGCCCTCTTTGGCTTCATGGCTTTCACGCAAAACGCAAGAAGCGCACCAAGATTCTCATCTTGAGGAGACAGGCACACGATGCGCGTCATCAGGGCCTTGCAGCGATTGGACGAATCGCCTGCTTCTGGGACTCGGACAGGTCGGACCCGAGCCCATAACACCTGAATCTTGGCGCCTCTTCCACCGCCGTCCGCTCAATCTCCACACCCTGAGGCTGCTCCACTCCATGGCGGCCGGGCACGCACGCGCATTGGCAAGACGCCCTCGTGTTTGTGGCACTAGAAATCTGTGTGCCCAGCGAGTAATAGGCTGGAACAGCAAGCGAGATCATGAGAGCAAGCCAAGCCGGTAGAAGAGAGCTCGCCGGAGAAGACGAGGAATCAATCGGTAATGGAGAAGGGGCAACAGGCTCTATCCAAGGAGAAGATAGAATCTGAGCCGTCCATTGATGCAGAGCTGATTCAACGGTCGTGATGGTCTCACCGTTGGCCTCGGGAATATCCTCACCATAGATGCCTCATCCCACGGGCGCGTGGTTGCTCCTGCGCGAAGCCGAAGCGAGCGAGCCTCTCCCACTCGCGCCGCCAGGTATAAATAAGCAGCCCTTGCTTCCTGGCTTCCTCCTCTGGGTCTCTAGGGTTTGGGATTTTAGCCGCCGCCGCCGCTCCTCGCACCTTCAAGAAGTCCCTGCCCCGCATACTTCGCCGGACCCGATGGCCGTGACGTTCACCGACCTTCACACGGCCGACGGGCTCAAGGCCCTCGAGGCGCACCTCGCCGGCAAGACCTACATCTCCGGGTGAGCCCAACTGCCCACTATTCACACTCGTCATAAGCGGTTAGATCTGTTGATTCGTAGTGATTTGCGGTGGATTACCTAGAATCGCACTGTGTTGCGCTGTGATGATGATGCCCGATGATGATGCGTGATATGAGATCTTGACATCTTGTCTCGTTTCACTTCAATTTTATCAAATCTGGTGATTTGGGATGCGGCTGTGTTTACTTATTTGTATGTGTGATGCTTGTGCAGCGATGCGATCAGCAAGGACGACATCAAGGTCTTCGCGGCGGTGCCGTCGAAGCCGGGAGCCGAGTTCCCGAATGCTGCCCGCTGGTACGACACCGTCGCCGCGGCCGTCGCTTCAAGGTACGATTTTTAGTGTTGCTGTTCGTACTGTATGTTTAGTCACGTAGATTGGCAGATAGTACTATAGGTGGGAAGATTTGTATGGATGGTTGCCTAATGTGTTCACTTATTGCAGGTTCCCTGGCAAGGCTGCTGGAGTGAATCTGCCTGGTGCAGGTGCGGCATCGTCTCCTGCAGCGGCAGCTCCTGCCGCTGAGGCTGCGCAGGTTTGCTCCTATCCCTGTCATGTTCGTTATGTCAATTAGTTTGTAGGTAGATTGAGCAATTTGACATTTCCTTATTGATTTGGCTCCATATGCTTTATGATTAACTCGGGGAACTCACTAGGGGCAGTAACATATGCTAGAACCATCAGTTGTGATGGTAACATTTCATGAGATTGGAATGATATAGCTGTGCCATACCATGCTGGATGTTTTAGATTGATGGATGTTTGCCATTTCATTATCTTTTGTTAGTGTAAACTGTTGCATTTTAACTATCGAAGAAAAGTAGTTTTAGGCGAAAGGAAGAAAAACACAATGATTCCGGAGGAAAGAAGAAAGTTAATAGGTTGAGAGAGGCATTTACTGCTTTCCTTCTATCTAGGGGTATTTCCGGTTAGCCTATCTATAGGTACGGTTAGCCTAATTAGCCAAGCACTGGTCCACGGATAAGCGAGAAGGGCAAGTAGTAGTTCAGAGAAAAGAAGGTGAAGCCCCTAGTTCAATCCTGAAATCAGATTTGCTCGGACCTATCGAATAATCATTCACTCACCAGCTATATAGTTATTCTTCGAAAAGGCTCCTTAACCAGCTTGTAGGAGTGTGATGTTACCGATTTAGCATTTTTTGTGTAATATGCTTTTGATCCCCTCACAGGATGCCGACGATGATGATGACTTGGATCTTTTCGGGGATGAGACCGAGGAGGACAAGAAAGCAGCAGAGGAGCGTGCGGCTGCCAAGCCCTCTTCCAAGAAGAAAGAAAGTATGCTTAAATTTGTTTGTTCAAACTTCAGAGTGTTGTAGGGTGCATAAATTTTCTGTTCAAAGTGCTAACTCATATCATTCACTCAAATTTCTGGCTTATATTGCCACTGCCTAGTTTAGATTTACTTAGATATTAGTTTCTATGGTTTATGCACTAACACAAAGCTCTTTAGGTGGAAAATCATCTGTCCTGTTGGATGTCAAGCCATGGGATGATGAAACTGACATGCAAAAGTTGGAGGAAGCTGTCCGCAGTGTTAAGATGGAGGGCCTCACTTGGGGAGCATGTAAAGAACTCGTTTCTTCTTAGAGTATCTGCGTTTTAGCTAACTATCTATCTGCCAGTCACACAAAATTGACATGCACTATTATCATATTGCAGCAAAGCTTGTGCCCGTGGGTTATGGTATCAAGAAGTTGCAGATCATGCTGACGATTGTAGATGATCTCGTGTCTGTGGACGGTCTCATCGAGGAACATCTCACTGAGGAGCCCATCAACGAATACGTCCAGAGCTGTGACATCGTTGCCTTCAACAAAATCTAAAAGCTCCATCGAACAACATGTTGCTACTGGATTCTGGAAGCATTTTCATCCCATCTAGTTACCCTCTTACGGAAATGCTAGTCTGAGTTTATTTGAGTGATGCCCCGATCTTGGATATGTCTGTTATCTTTAAATAGTTTTGAACTGCCGAGCGGTTTGTAATGGCGAAACATCTGTTATGTCTAGCACATCGGTATTTTTTCTTATGCAAGTGTTGAGGATGATGAACAAGATGTTAGCTGATTCCCGTTGTTTCTATAGTTTAGTTACTAAATGATGTCTGTAGCGTGTTCCCAAACCACTTCGTCGGACTCGAGTACGCAAATAGTCGAGCAACCTGGCTGATTAGTGTTGACACTGGCATAAAGCACGGCTCAGGTAAAGTGACCAAACAGAGTAAAGCACGACTCAACTTTCCAGAGTGCACATTGTGCTAGTTCAGACTGAACTTACTACAAAAGTGAAGGATTCAACGCCGATGAGCAGATTCGAATACTCTCTCGAATGAATGACGCTCGCTGAAAACTGGCTGAAGACAGGCCACAGAGAGTTACTACTTACTACGGACAGAAACCGATGGATATCATAAGCAACAAAACAGAAGCTAGTTGAAGGCAAGCAACAACAGATGGATAATCACCTGAATCTGTCCAGTCGCTGCTGTTTGACTCTGAATGAACTGACACACTTTATTAACATCAAAGAAATGTCAGGCCTAGTGAGTGTTAGGTATTGAAGAGCTCCAACTGTGCTCCTGTACTGGAATACCCCCTCCCCTGTTCATCCAGTGCTTCACCATGGATCTTGGACAGCGTCTCAGTGGAATACATTGGTGTAGAAACTGGCTTGCAGTACTGCATATTTGTCTTCAGAAGCAAATCTGAGACATACTTCTTTTGAGTCAGGATTATACCTCCATTGTCTTCTGTCACCTCGACACCAAGAAAGTAGCCAAGCTTGCCCAGATATTTTATGGCGAATTCTGCTGCCAACCGTTGAAGAAGCTTGTCCGTGGCCACTGTTGTGGAGCTGGCAATTATGATATCGTCAACGTAGACGAGCATGTAGCTGGTCACTCCTCTGTTGAATATAAACAAAGATGTATCTGCCTTCGAGGCTATGAACCCAAGTTCGTGAAGTTTGCCACTTAGCCGTGCATACTAGGCTTCGGACGCCTGTTTCAAGCTGTAGAGGGCCTTCTTCAACTTGCACATATGACGAGGGTTTTCAGATCTTCGTAGCTTGGTGGTTGGCGCATGTAAACCTCCTCTTTGAGTTCACCATGAAGGAACGCATTCTGTACATCCACCTATCTGAAGTGCCAACCACTAGCGAAAGGCTATGATAGAGGAGAAATGAGTGAAGTCAGAAAGAGACAACCATGAGATTGTCTTAACGGTGGAAACAGGACAATGAACCAAACCTCAATAGAAGAAAAGTCGAGATTCATCAAAGATAATGTCTTGTGAGATCTTGATCCGCCGAGCAGAAGGATCATAGTAGTGATAACACTTATGTTCAGAACTATAACCAAGAACACACACTCAACTAATTGAGCCGATAATTTGGTGCACTCACGAGGCTGCAACAGGACAAAACATATGCAGCCAAAAACACGAAGGCGAGTGTACCAGGGAACTTGAGACTAGAGATGCTCTGTAGGACTGACATCCTTAAGAGCAGTGGAAGGTTGCATATTGATGAGATATGCAGCTGTAGAAACAGCCTCAACCCAGAACTGTGGATGGAAGGTGGAGGTGGTCAAGGATATAGAGACCCTGACGATCCCTATAGCGCCGGCCAGTCCCAAGAACTGTCCCTGTCTGTCGATCCTGGACAAAACAGGTGTGAATGTCAAAACCAACATTATAATCGAGATTGGTGAGCTGACCCACCGAGAGAAAATGCATGGTAAGCTGGGGAACATGGAAAACATGTGGAACAAAAAAAATCAGTGGACAAAAGAGTGCCCTGGCAGCTGATAGACAGAGGAGTACCATTAGCGTTTTGAACAGAGAGGAAGAATAGGAGGTCCCACTGAAGTGAGAGATGTGGAATCCGGTTTCATGTGGAAAGAGGCAACAGAATCCAAAACCCAAGAGGTACCTAGAGGAGACGTCTGAGCTAGACTAGTAGAATCTACTGAGATGTGAGAGAGCTGCTGAAGTAGAGCCTGCCAAACCTGCTGACAGAGTCACCTCGTTGACCTGACAAGCTGATGGTGTTTTCGAATATGTCGTGCTTCCGGTAAATGAAGCTGTGTTTAATGTGTGATTCCAATAACGAAGTATAAATAGATTTAAAAATGATTTAGAAATGTTGAAGTCTGGTAATCAAGTTTTGAAACCCCAATTCCTTAATAAAGTTAGTGTTTATTTATGTTTAAATATGTTTATAGATAAAATTACATCCACAAATACTTTAATAAAACCACTATATCCCTACACTTTGAAAATACCTGGCAAGTAGTTATATAACACTTCTCCATGTGACTTATTGAGTACGATTGATTGTACTCAGTATTGCTTTATTTTTCCCTAACGTAGAAATCAAGAGAAGAGAGAATGTTGCAAGTATCCGTGTTAGGGTTATGACCACACTTAAGTGTTCCTGTGAGAATTTTCTACGGTTATTCTAATTGTAAGTTAACTTTTGAGCTTGAACACCTATTAAAATTTCTAAAAATTGATCGTTAATCAAACTAACTTTTAAACCTCTGAACTTGTAGGGCACAACAACTCAGGAGAAGAATCGCTAGTGTCACAATGCTACAGAGTGCCATCAGTAGGACCGTGGCCGGTAGTGTCTTCCCGGGCCGTCGAGCCCATCTGTCCGGGCTCCCAAAATGGGCTGGCTCCTCCCCTGCGAGCTTTGCTCCCATCTTGCAGATTGATCTCTATTCCTCCGGCTGCTCTGCCCTGCCTGATCATCAGGGTCAGCTGCTAAGCTCTTCGGCCCACCTGGTGGTCTCCTCTAGAGTCTAGACCCAGGTTAGCGACAGCGCTGTGACACCCCAGGCCGCCGCGGCCAGGTACTTTCGGCCCATTTAAGGCTCGCCTGTTGGCCTAACATCTGCGCTCCAAAGTCCAGTAGTATGGGCCGCGATCCAACTTCCGAGGGCCACGGCCTGTTCGGTGTGTGATGCCAAGCCGAGCCGCGTCCTTCATCCCCAGGCCCAAAGGAAACGGCTCGTCCGCGCGGGTCCAAACGAATACGCCTCACGCGGCCCAAGAAGCTTCTCCACCGTTCTCCTCAGTTCCATACCTCACCAATCCCTTCGCCGTTACATGCCGGCGCTGCCGTCCCCACCCGCGCCGCCTGCGAGCCCCTTCCCCCGACGCCGTCGCCGCCGCGGGAGCCCACGTCCGCGGCCCGAAGTACGTATGTACGTATCCATGGCGGGTACCACCGAGGGCGAGTACTACACGGAGGGGGAGGAGGAGGAGGAAGACGTGGTCGAGGAGGGACAGGGACAGGAGGAAGAAGGCGAGGGAGAGGCGGGGGGTAAGAAGAGGAAGCGGTCGCTGAAGAGCCTGGACGGCCTCAGCAAGCGCGGGGTGTGCTACCTCAGCCGCGTCCCTCCCCACATGAACCCGTCGCACGTCCGCCAGATGCTCTCCAAGTACGGCGAGGTGCAGAGGATTTACCTCGTTCCCGAAGGTAACTCCCATCATGAAGCATCAAGATGCCTCTCCTTGCTTTATGTTCTATTTGATTTGGGATGTGGTAGTTTCTTGCAAAGTCTAGTGTGTATTCGAGGAGCACAATATGCTGGAAGATGTAATTGTTTTCTGGGTGAATATGCACCGAACAATGTAATGATGTTAGGTCGAAAAATAAATAGTATGTGACGTTTGACGTATCTCTTGGCTGATCAAGTGAGATGCACTCAATAACACTATCACCACTTGCCACTCCACCACTGTAATTCTGTGTAGAGTTTACCGCTGCAACACATGCCTCGGTGTAACAGGGCTGTATTTGTTCGGTGTCCTTTGATGTGCTTAAAGCGTTGGTATCATTGTTGCTTACGTAGTTATATGTGGGAACTACGAACCAAAGGCTGTTCATCGTGTCCTAGGTCTGTTTGTATCGCTTGTATTTGCGAAAATATTCTTTGTATTTGCGAAAATATTCTTCTCAGTAAAGGGAAAATGTCAAACAGGATGTTTCATCGCATGAGGATTGACGAGGGTTCTGTTCTGCATGCTGAGTTGCTGACTGTACATGCTGCTACAGAAATATACTTGTGCAGCGACACGAAGCGCCTGTTCATATTGGCTTCTGCTTCTGCCGAAGCAGAAGCTAATACAAACGCCTCAGTTTCTATAAGCTGTTTCTATCAGCCACTATTTTTCGTTTTCATATATTGTAATGTACTTTATATTTTATTATATCACAATTCTGTAAGTCGCATGGCGGTTCGAATGTTGTAGTACTTTTCGTTGTACCGTCTTTCTTACATAATGAACTACTATTCAACCGCTTTTATCAGCCACTACTATGATCAACCGCAGTCAAAAGTCATCAGTAAAAGCCAATATGAACAAGCTCTAATTCCTTTTTTTGCCCCTTGTGGTTAGATGTCTTTCACTGCCGGTTCTTACAATAAGGGCCATTTCAGTGCGAAGTGCTCTTATGATGCTTACATAACATAGTATTAGATTTTCTATATTTGACCGTTAATAATAAAAAATAACCTGACTTGTTATGTACTAATGTCATGTCTGTCCTCAGGTCAAGGTCATCGCAAGCATACTAATGTTAGAGCGAAGGCTTACTCCGAAGGGTATGTTAGAAAGGGAAAAAAGAGAGATGGGCTGATATTGTGTTATATTTTACCAAATTCTGAAATTATTTTCGAGTGTTCTATTCGTTACTTGTGTGTCCTCATACTGATACTAACATATTTCTAGGTGGATTGAATTCGCAAAGAAAAGTGCTGCAAAGAGGGTGGCTAATCTGCTTAATGGTGAACAAATAGGTGTGTTCTTAATTCTGTGTTGCATGTGTTTTATTCTCTCTATGTTACCATTGGTTGTACCTCAGGGGTGGTTTAATATATGGAACTATGGAGGAACTATCCTTCTTCCTCTTCATCCCCTGATCCTCACTACCCCTCTTTTTTTTTGTTTCCTTTTTTTTTTTGCCTCAAAGGGTTGATTTTGCCAGCTCTATTGGCCTGTTTGATGGGCTATAATATATATGCCATTGAATGAAAAAA
Organism: Bonia amplexicaulis; assembly: GCA_036346245.1. Classification (NCBI taxonomy): domain Eukaryota; kingdom Viridiplantae; phylum Streptophyta; class Magnoliopsida; order Poales; family Poaceae; genus Bonia; species Bonia amplexicaulis. Next base: position 22,706 of record JAYGGG010000572.1, read on the forward strand.
CCATATAATGTGTGCTATAGAGCTTGAATTTTCTTTTCTGGCAATTGTTAATAACTATTCTGTGTTAATGTTGTATTTTATTAGGTGGGAAGAAGAGGTCTTCCTTTTATTATGACATTTGGAACATAAAGTATCTCAGGAAGTTCAAATGGGATGATCTGGTTGGTGAAATAGGTATGTCAAAAGTAAAAAAACTCTAAAGTAGATACGAACTTCTGCTTAATGATAGGAATGGTTTCTTAGGTTGTGTAAATCTTGGAATATAATGCAGCTGAGAAGACTCATATCAGGGAGCAGAAACTAACCTTGGAGATAACTACTGCAAAGAAACAACGTGATCACTATCTGTCTAATGTTGAAAAGTCTCGTACATTGAAATTTATTCAAGAGCGCAGAAAAAAGGTCTGTACTCCTGTTTCACATTCTTCTAGTATAACATACGGCGTCTCTTGCATTACTATTTAGCCAGTAGCACATCTCAGCATGCTTATACTTGGTCCAATTGGAGGATTTCTCTTTGGTTCTATCATCTATGTCATCTCAATTCATAATTATCAGTCATCAATGGATGCTACATGCTCTGATTTTTATATGGAAAAATACAATTGTAAACCATCTTGAACACTGGATAGTCTTCCCCTCTTTTTGCTGTTTGGTGTGAAGTTTCACACTGGATAGTCTTCCCCTCTTTTTGCTGTTTGGTGTGAAGTTTCAGTATTGTAATCTCTGTATAACTTGCTGAGATCCTTAAAACAGAAGCAGAAGACCGAAGGGACAGAATCCAATGATGCCCTTGAAACAAAAATTGATCGTCCAATTCCTCAACAAAAGAAACCAGTTGAGGAGACAGGCTCCAAAACTAAATCAAATCTCTCGAAGGATATTTTAGCCGGAGTAAGTTTGCAGCCCTCTGGAAACTTATTTGGCAGTTTTCTTTCCCCTCTTTACTAGTGCTTTGACCTACTTCATCGCACTGCAGGTATTCGGTGGTTCATCATGATTGATTTCAATCCCTTGACATGGATTGGAGCATAGCAAACTGAATGGTGTAGCACGCAAGACCGTTGCTTTCTTCTTCACCCGCTTCGCTTTTGCAGATTAGGTTGTCCTTTTTGGTAACATCGGTTCCTGCCGTCAGAACATTCTCGTACCACTGCTGCTGTGCTCGGGAAGGTTTTCTGGGACCTGACGACGAGGATTCGGTTTGGTCGTTGGTGATTGCCAATGTACACTGCTTTGGTTTGAAACAATACAGTAATATACCCTGAGGTCCCTTACGGCCGGTATTAGCTTGTCATAGGGCCCTGTTCGGCAGGGTATAAGCCGGTCGGCTTTTGGTAGCCGTTACAGTACCTAATTTTTAAAGGAGTATTTTCTTAAGATGGGGTCTACAAGTTAAATGTAGTACACGTTAAAAGCTTAACATCTGTATCAGCCAAAATCGCAAGTGATTATCGATCTCTTCGTAATCTGTATCGTAAACAGCTAAAATTCAAAATTTTCAATAAAAGATTATAAGCCGTAGCTAAAAAGAACATGTCCATAGTTTTGTTTGTGATTGCTGTTGTGTTACACTGTGCTGCTATACAGTGGATTGGGTTGTTGTGTCAAAAAATATCTTGCATTGTCGAAGTAAAACGTGAGTGTTATTTCTCTAGAAAGGAGGTTCGCAGACGGCCAATACTAAGCCACCACAATGCTAAAACGGAACCTTAACACCGCAAGCTAATTTTAGCGGGCGGAGTTGTTTGATCCTTTCGTCCCAAAGCAATAGCAAACTTCTCGCATCAAGTTCGCGCCTGCACTATCCCGCGTGAACCAGCACACCTTCCTCTCCCTCCTCAAAGCAGCCTCCACCTCCGCCTACTACCGCCTCTCCCACCTCCACGACGTCCTTGTCAGGCTTGGGCTCCACCCCTACACGCGCATCAACAATGCCTTCATCCAGGGGTACAGTGCTACGGGCCGTGTCACCGACGCACGCAAGATGTTCGACGAAATGCCGCACCGGGACACCGTCTCGTTCAACTCCATGATCCATGGCTACGCCGTGTCCGGCGACGTCGGCTCGCCGTGGTGGCTGTTTGACCGGGTCCCGGCGCCGACCCCCATCACGTGGACGTCGATGGTTGCTGGGTTCTGCCATGCTGGGGATGTCGCGTCGGCGAGGCGCGTGTTTGAGGATATGCCGGAGAGGGACCTGGTTTCTTGGAACGCCATGATATCTGGGTACGTCGGGAACAGGCAGCCCGTTGAGGCTCTGTCTATTCCGGAGGATGATGGCGGAGGCCTGGAGGGCCTCGTGCCGAACCGTGGGACGGTCGTCAGGGTGTTGTCTGCGTGCGCGAGCGCTGGTGCATTGGAGGCAGGGAAGTGGATCCACGTCTTCATCGAGAAGAGGCTTCGGTGGGATGAGTTCCTTGGTACGGCACTTGTGGACATGTATGCCAAGTGCGGCGCTGTGGAGCTTGCGCTGGATGTGTTCACCAGCTTGAGGGCGAGGAACACATGCACCTGGAATGCCGTGATCAACGGTTTGGCCATGAATGGCTACACAACGAAAGTGTTGGTCATGTTTCGCCAAATGGAGCTCGATGGAACGGTGTCACCGGATGAAGTGACCTTTGTAGGAGTCCTATTAGCGTGCATGCACGGTGGATCTGTGGATGTAGGGAGGGGGCATCTCTACATTATTTCCAAGAAGTATGGCATAGGATTAATCCTTGAGCATTACGCGTGCATGGTTGATCTCCTTGCTCGGTCTGGTCATCTACAGGAAGCACATAAGCTCATTACAGGAATGCCAATGAAGCCGGATGTTGTCATCTGGAGGGCATTACTTGGTGGGTGCCGGCTCCACAAGGATGTCAAGATGGTGGAAATTGTCATATCTGAGATGGAAGCAACTTGTAGTGGTGACCACATCCTCCTGTCCAATCTCTATGCCGCAATAGGGAGATGGAATGGTGTTGAATATGCTCGGAGGATCGTGAGAAGCAAGGGGATTGAGAAGGTTCCTGGCTGCAGCTCGATTGAGATGGATGGTTCCATCCATGAGTTCATTTCAGATGACAAGTCACACCCATCGTATGATGGCATTCATGCAAAGCTGATCGAGATTGGCGCAAGGATGCAACAACAGTGTTATATCAGGGACTACAGAAGTGTTCTATGACATTGAAGAGGAAGAGTAGGAACTTGGACATCATAGTGAGAAGCTTGCAATAGCGTTTGGGCTCATTGGAGGCCCTCCAGATAATGCAATCAGAATCATGAAAAATCTTTGCTTTTGTACGGATTGCCACAAGTTTGCCAAGTTAGTGTCCAAGATCTATAATCGGGAGATTGTGGTTCGTGATAGAGCCAGATTCCATCATTTTAGAGGGGGAACCTGTTCTTGCAATGATTTTTGGTAGAAGAGGATCGGTCAAACTCTGGTATAGTGCCATAAAGTATGTTTTATCTCATGATAAGCTTCTTTTGCTTATTATTTTTTTATGTATGAAGTCGTTTTTTTCTACCTATCCTGTTTACTCTTTAGTAGGATATGAATATGATCATGCAGAGTTGTCCAAGTCAATGTGTGTCTGTGGAGATAAGTTCATCTTGATGATAGACCCGAATAAGTGCAGAAACATCATGAACTGCAAAGTGAACTAGTGAAATTGTTCTGTTATTTATTTCCATACACAAAAAAAACATAGGGTCAAGGAAGTATTTTCAACACTATTTATCTAGCATTTGCTATTTTTGCAGGTTTTTATGATGGGATCTACGACTCTTTTGTCTGACAGTACAGGTGCTATCAGTATTGCACGTGATCTAGTGAAGCATGATTGTACCAAGCACATTGGTGTGGATGCTTTATACACCCGCTCACAGGTGTAGGAGGGAGTATTTGCTTTATAGTTTGTGCCCTCAGAATTACAGATTGCTGACTTCTTCACGAAGCCACATACTAGGATACAACATTTGTATTTTCTCTCAAAACTTAGTGTGTGTGATCCACCATAAATTATGAGGGGGGAGGGGGTGTTAGAATAGAAATTCTTTTTTGTATTTCCTTATGTCTTTGTATTTCGTTTTATGTGTATGGCATATTCCCTTGTAATATATCCCCTTGTACTCTCTATATATACTGTCTATTAGGCCTCATGAATATACACACAATATTCATAACACAACTCAACTCAATCCAACAGACCAATAGTTTGAAGAAACTGCGAATGGATTAGTTAAGAAACGCTAGAAATACAGGCTTGATCACTTTTGGCTACATTTATGCTACTTATTAGCAATATCGCAGCATCTGTAGTGGAACACTGGAACTGTATGTGTCTTTCAATTTCACCAGTTGTCAATGTAGTCCTTGTAACTGCATTATGTCCTTGAAAATCTCTGAAAAGATTACAAGCAAGGCACCTCCCATAACAAATGAGAGGGTAATTTTTCCTCCTGGGACTATAGGGGGTATTGGATCTTCCAAGTCATCTGAGTATCTCTCTGACCAGGACATAGCTGCAGGAAAAACTCCAAAGAGTACTAGAACTGAAAAGAATACATGCAAGATATCAGTTCATTCTACCGATTACTGAAGTAGCAAGTCTAATCTTTGTGCAATCAATAACCATATGAATTTTCTGCACTTCTATTTATAAAAGGTTGTTGCAGTAAATGATCGCAAATCATATGAATGTTCTGTACTTCTATTTACAAATTATCAGTATATTATTTCATGGCTGCAAGGAGTCTAGTATTTTTCATTTAGACCTGATCAACATAAGACTCCTTTTTCAAGAGGCTTTCTTTTACCCCAGCTTGACTCAGGCTTTGAACCTTGGCCAAACACTTCGCACTCCCAAGTCCCCACCACCAAAAACACAGGTACAATTCTGTTTTGTTTTGGGGGTGGGTGGGTGGGGGGGTCAGGTAAAAATCATGAAATTGAGGTTCTAGGTCGTAGGTACCAGATAGGAAAAGGAGATGGGTGATAGAATGCCTTATTGGTTCATTTTACCACAAACTCTTTCATGATATCAAATTTGAAATAACATAGGTCTATACTTGTTCCTACTTCCTAGTGTACATCTATTCGTAATTAGAGATAGTGCAAAAGGATCCTTGCCTCCATAAGTTCCTGCAAAGTCCAATGCCTTGAAAAATATCTCTGGATCAAGCAATGACAGAACAAGCGGCGGGACCAAAGTTACAAGGTATGGCAGGGGTTTGTTCTGTCCACTTGGTAGTTTAAGAACTGCAAAGTTTTGTTAAAGGGGCAAAAAAAAAATAGTGAATTAACAGAAGTAATCACTAGTCCTAGAAAAACATGATTGCTCTCGACTGAAGAAGATACTTACAGTCTGCTATGAAGTCTGAGAGTCCTAGAACAAATCCAATGTATGATGTGCCTATTGCAAGAAATGAGAATGCCTCAACGATAGGCTGCAAACCAAAAGACATTTTCAAATTAATCTCAGTTTTCTAAAACGTTGTATGTTCAACTTGAAAAATACTTACTCCCACTATTCCGTTACTTGATCTAAGTTGTTCTAACGGATCAGTAATAGTGCCACTCCCTGCAAGGCCTGTATTTGTCCCCAGGATTACAGCATCCCATATAAGAAACAGGGCAAGGGGTATGGCAGTACCTACTACAATGGCCTTCCTGCAACATTCAACAAGGATATGCATATGCTTCTGGAAACTTAGCAATAGGATACACTAACATGGTCAGTTTAACAGAAAAATCATGATATTTAATTTCCTTTTTTAATGAAAAACCATGCTTGTTTTTTAGTATTTTTTTCTCTAAACAAGGGATATATTTCTCTGTTGTCACAAGTTCTGTACTTATTCAGGTATTATGTACAGATTTATCTTCATAGCCTTACCTTACTTTTGACAGGTCTCCCTCCAAATTTGTACACAGAACAGGAACTACATTCTGTTAAGGCAAATACTCAGTCTAGTGCCAAGAATATTAATTTATTTGGAGTGAATATGGTAAGCAGCATTACCTGGTATACAAATGATAGAGCAATTATTGGTATACTTTGTGGAGCAGCAGCAAAATTTGCTTCAAGAAGAGAACTCCACTGTAGGTTTCCACTCGCCACCACCTGTGAGGGTCACACCCAGTGCATTCACCACCTCTGCAGTAGGTTGTTTTTATGCGAAAAAATATTCGTAGTGGTCTGCTCATCTTATCTTTGTCACCAAGAACATAATTTTTTCCTCTATTGAAACCATATGACATGGAGAATTACTGAATTACTAAAAAATGGTCATATTTCTGTCAAATAGGACCTGTTTATCTATAAGCATGATGATTTGGGCCTACACACCATTTCACTAATGTTGCTCCTTTTGTATGTGTATACTTGGACAGTTGGACTATGTTGAAAATTATATCTCTATCGGATGGAATATTTTGCAAACAAAATTAACAACGATTAGGCCTGAATTTATTTTCAGGATATTTGGTCATGTTTCATTCTCTTCATTGATTACTAGAATAACTGGTGTTTCAAATATTTATGACAGGTGTTTCAAATACTTACCACAAGAGACGTGAAGGATGCTAGGATGCCGGACACCAAAAAACCATTTACTGCACCAATGACTCGCTGACTGCAGTCATCAATACAATTAGTTTTAGTTCTTATCATCTCTGGGAGAAGTATTCAACAATAGTGAGAGTTTATGGTATAATATATTAAGATGATAAATTGCCTAAGTAATGGAGCACAGAAATTCCTATAAGATAAATATTTTTAATTAACAAACTTTCCACCTTTTGGGAGCCTTAATAATTGCATATGTTGGGAATGAAAGTTAACAGTCACAAAGTGAGAATGTCAAAGACTCAAAGTTACACTGCATGTAGTCAGGAGCTGCCATAAAACAGAGCTTGAATATACCTTGTGATGAACCCTCATGTCTAACTAAAAGATTATGTAATTCAGAAAAGAGACATTTGCTTGTACTTAAACAATTCTTGCTGAAGAGTAACATTTGACAATTACCTTCCAAAGTAACATATCCCCCCAAAAACCAGTGAAAACAGGCTAGCACTCTCCCATCTGTAACCATAGTAACATTATCATTGGCTGAAGAGTAGACATTATTGAATGCGGACTTAAATGCACTGTGATGACTAATGACGTTTTGTGACTGTTTAGTAACTGCTAAGAAACTAGAGCCTACATGCAGAAACAAATATTCTCTGGAAGTAATAACTTCAGTAAATTCCATATCATTTGTTTATTACATAATGTTGGTCCTGTGATATCTTGTCCTTCCAGGATTATCACGCAAGGGTAAAGCATATAATAAACACTAGATTATTATGAAAGGACAATCTAGTAAGATGGATACAGCATTTTTACAACAAAAGCTGGGGAAAATAAATGTATTAACTAGACTGCTAGACGGTTAACTAAAAGTGAAAACCAAGAAAAGAGTTCATACAATGGAATGCCCAATGAGTTTGTTATGATCTCTGAAGAGCGTGCCACATATGCAACAAGAAGTGCATAATGTATAAATAAATATGACAAGCTGCAGGTACATAGAAAGCAAGGTCAGAATTTCTGAGTTCAAATAGGGAATGTTGCATCTGAATGTTGATTACATAGAACATAGGAATCCTGACTCTGAGTGGTCAGCTCAATTTAGAAGTTCCATATTGTTTTACTACTGTTACTTTATCTGTATGTCAGGCCTTCTTATACACAAATAAACTTCAGTCATATCAATTTCATCATACCAAGCTGTTCTTACTCCAAATGTCCCTAGAGTGCGCATGGCCATTGAAACCTGAAAAAAAAGAGTCTTCAGAGAGGATATTTTCTACTTTCAAATCACGCAAGATGCAAAATATGCCGGGAACAAAATCCTTAACAATATCGCATCATCTCACCAATTATTGACTAGTAGTAATCAGAAGGTTTAATACATATCACATAACATTGTAATATTCCAAGTCACTGTGTAGTTTGTGATATTTTGGAGTGAGCACCTTTGTCTGTCACTCTATCATTTGTCAGATCTTAATAGCTGGATTTTATGTTCAGGTAAAATATGTGCAAGCACTTGGGTCACTCATCTGCTAAAGCTACTGGCAACTGATGAGATGTTGCATCAACATGTGTATCCATTGCATACGGTTGACAATTACTGGGGTAATATGCCACTATTTAGCTAAATTTTTATTATTGCAGATTCATTTTGATTGCCCCTAATAAAAATTTCTTTTAAGGAAATTGGCACTGGAGTGATGCGTTAACTACCAGGGAGACACCTCCAGATCCTACTTCACACATTGTATTGACATTTACTTCAGCCACTAACAACCCTGTTACAACCTGGAAAAAGTGATGCCAAACATAAACTGTCAGTGTGTAAACCAATTAGCGAATTAGACAGAATATTGGGTCAAACTATCAAACCGTCCTGTATCAAGGTGACACGACAACAAATATTTCAAACACTTCCTTTATGACAAGAATTTATCCAAGAATGCACAATGCAAAAGGATTTACCTTTGAGAGGCTTCTCTGACTGCATGTCACCTCTAACAGGTTGGGTTTGATAGTTTACCCAGTCAATGACATTCTATTACCATATATATCCAGCAGAAAATGCATATAACTGCTGAGGCCAAGAATCCAGCTTCTTGTGTGACTGCAGGGATGGCAAGGATACCTGCCCCTACCTATTGCATCAATGTAGAGGAAAAGAAAGGTTAGTTATGTAAGTATAATGAACTTTTGCTTAGAATAATTCTAGAAAATATGTGTATACTCCAAAGGATTGTCTCAAGTTTCTAACACGTTTGAATTAATGCCATAATAGGGGTGAGTTTATCTGAAAGCTGCTGAAGCTTCAGGGTGCGTTCCATCCCTCATGATTTTTGTTACGCAATGTTAGTTTCATGAGGCAGGGTGTCATGTTAATGCTTAATCTGATCAGCTGTCATGTGATTTCTGAATTCGGTGATTCTCAGTGCATTGCATTTTAGCATAGCCTTACTTGCAGTCTGGCATTCATCATGAATTCCGTCAAAGAGAGAAAAAAAAAGAAAGCAATCCTACATCAAAATTTCGGCTGTTACAGCATGGGGGATAAAAAGGTAGGAAATATTACCGTTGTGCCGGCCACAAGAAAGATGGCACTGGTGACACTCCCTGGCATCCAAGTGAAAAACAGAGATGCAATCCCATTAGGTGCAACTCAAAGACAAAATTCTGCACAAGGAAGTTCAGCAAAGCGTGGACGGCATCCGAGCATGCGTTACCAGGCTCGTGCTTCATGGTTGCCTGGTTGAGATTGGAGAAGAGGCGCTCCAGCCCCTGCGGTGAATACTGGGAACAGAAGCATCGTTGCAGCTTCCTTGCTCCCCTTGTTCTTTTAAGCACCGGTGTTCTAGTGGAGACGGGACGTGAAATGGATACTGATGAGTTCAGTAAAGGGTAGCACTGAAGAGAGGCTAACGCCATTGTTGTTGCTGTTCCTGTCCTGTCTGCATTTGTACTAGCAGAATCTATTTAGCTTCTGTTATCTTCTTCTAGCTGTTGTTGCTGGCCATTTGTGTGGCTCAGGTGTCCAGGCTGAAAAGTTGTGATGCTTTCTTTCTCACCCCTGAGTTCCAATGGATCACGGTTGGGTTGCTGTGGCACAGCAGCAGTCCAAGAATTGTTTGTTTTTGTGGATCAGCCCTGCTCCTCGCGCACGGCTCGGCCCACGCCGCGCCGTTCCCCACGGCAACCGCGGCCCGCACGGCAGCTCGCGCACCAATGCCCAAGGCCGGCAGCGCAACGCACGTACTCGTCGTCCACGTCGGTCGCTGCGTATGCCTTCGAGCTCCCGTGCGCCGCTGCCCGGCACGGCACTGCACCACCCCACGTCTCGTGGGCGTGAGCCTCTGCCAACACCAGGGCACTGCGCGTTGGCAGCGACCCGGCCGTTTCCGCCGTGGCGTTTGGACTTTAGACGCTGCGGGAGTACAGCCTACAGCGCCGGCTGGGCCCGTGGGCACCTCCGTGCCCGTGCCGCTGCCGCCGTAGCATGGCATTGGCATCTGGGCACCCGCCGGCTCGACGAGCAATTGTGCTGCGCGGGTACACGGCAGTTGACGTGGTACGGTTACTTGTTGTGGGGGAGTGGGTCCATCTTAATCCAATCCACCTGCTACATCAAGAGACCCGTTAGATGTGTAATCATTGGCTGGCCTAAAATGACTATAGATTAGAAAAAAAAACATATTTACTCTTACACATATAGACTCAATAGGAATGTTTATATAAACAACATCTTTATAACTATAAATATGCGCCTCAAGACATCATGAAAGGGGATTCATTTTTTCCAGAGACAAGCCTATATAAGAGACCACCTATTTTGTGTTTACACCTTCTACATCCAATTTCCACAGTTTCTCAGTCTTCGGGTAGCTCCTCTATAGCCCCTCATAGCCCTCATTATTCACTGTTTGGTCTTTAACCACAACAATTGGTGTCATCCGTGAAAACCGATATAGAAGCTGCGAACCGAAGAAAAGGCGTTTAGACACAATGGCAGCAAAGAAAGCGACGGCGTCGATCTCCAAGCGAAAAAGAAGTACCACCACTGAGATCGGCCAAAAGGTGGGGAACAGAGCACGCATGTGTCTATCTCGTTCTATCGCTGACTTTGTCCATGCTCGTCCAAAGGGTGGGGATGAAATGCGTGTGAGCCTACGTCGTTCTACTACCGACTCTGTTGATGCTCGTTCGAAGGGTGAGGGACAGAGTATGCGTGAGTCTATCTCATCCTACCACCGAGTCTACCAGAGAAATGGATTCTCAAAAAAATCTAAAATAAAAGCTGAAAAATGAGAATCCGAAGCTTTTACAAACAGACTAGCTCAAGACGACATTCTTCGGCGATTAATACTTTTTCCGGAATCTGCAAGTTCCAAGTTCCACTTTGCTGTCAATGGCAAAAACTAAATTAATCTTCAGACTAAAAAACACATACTTTAATTAATTATGACATTCATATCCGGTACAGCCCAGAAACGTTGTACTCCACATATCTCTCAGATACGGTCGATTCCTCTGAAATCTGAAATAGACAAGCCCAGGACATCCCATAAGAGAAGAAAAGAAAATATCTCCTTGCTCCGTCGGCTGCAGATCTGCCAGTTGCAGCGCGTTCGTGTTGCATCGAGAAGGCATGGATGGTGCGATAGGAAGCCTGACGAGTGATGGTAGTCAAGTGCGGCTCGTGTTCACGCGTGGCGGTGTCACCGTATGTCGCCACCCAGAGCCTTCTCCCAACCACACAAACAAGGCAACTCTCTCTCCTCGCCGTCTCAAAATTAGGAATCGGGAAGCGTTCCGCCCGGATCCACAAAGGGAGGAGGCAACGAGTGGAAAAAGGCACCCTTTTTTATAGTTGCAGGTGACGCTTTCCCAGGCTCGCCACCCCCCTCACTCTCCGTCGTAAACGTCACCTTCACCTTCGCCTCCTTGCCGTCGTCTTCATCTTTGGCACCTTCTTTCCCTACCCTGTCTCCTCTTCTTTCGCTCATTTCTGATTCCCTGCTCATTTGTCGCCATTGCCGCCGTTCTTGCCTAGTGAAGGTAACTCCCGCTCCCCTCTCGGTTCTTCTTGATTTGTTTCTCCATGTGCTTGGTTTGTTGCCGTGTGTTACAATGAGCTGCTGGCTGCTGGGTCTTGGTAACCTTGGCCGTGGCAGTAGTAGGATGATGGGAATGTGGGGAGTTTCTTGATTCTTCGAATCTGGTCCACCTTTTTTTTTGTGGCAAAATGGAAAAGATATACCAATTCTCGAATCTCTTGCGCACCTTATTAAGATTATTTGAGAAATGGAGAAGAGGAGGGGAGGAAACAGGAAGAATGAGTATGTAGGATCATAGGCACGCACCGCGGAGCCACGCATTTTATGGATCTCTGATTGATTTTTTTGAGGGAGAAATCATGTGTGAGCTTGTCGTCGTGAGGAGTTGAACCTTTGGGATTCATTCAAGTTATGCTTGCAAATCTTACATCTGTTTTTTTCATCCACGCATTCAGCTTCCTAACTTTGCTGTTCATTTTCTGTTAGGAAGGCATGGTCAATTTGGGGACAACGTCTGGAAAGAAATCCCTAAATACGGTAACTTTAGTTTTTAAATTACCGTATTATACACAATGGGGGCAGAGTCTTCTCATCGCCGGCTCGGAACCGGCACTTGGATCTTGGAATGTCAAGCAAGGATTGTCTTTGAGTCCAGTTCATCAAGGAAATGAGCTAATCTGGTGTGGGCGAGTTTCAGTTGCTGCTGGCTTCACCTGTGAGTACAGTTATCATGTTGTCGATGACAACAGGAATGTTTTGAGATGGGAGTCTGGGGAGAAAAGGAAACTAGTACTGCCAGATGGTATTCAGGACGGAGACGTAGTCGAGATCCGTGACTGGTGGCAGGTACTAGTTGAAATTCTCGTGTATTTATTAGAGCTTTCTTCTTGCTTGTTAATGTATATTGGTGTGCTGTACAAACAATAGTAGCAATCGCAGCAATATTTGCTCTTTCAATTTTAGCTGAATGTATTGCATCTGTTGTTGGTATCTTGCTACTTTTATGATCGTTTGGCTTGCTGTTCGTCAGACAAACAAGCTTCTTGTTCTGTAATATGGTTTATGAATAGTTGTGGTTTGAATTCAGGATGCTTCTGAAGCTCTTTTCCTTCGAAGTGCATTCAAGAATGTCATTTTCAGTGTAACTGAAAATGCTAAAAGAGAATTGCAGTCTGCTTCCCTCAACAAAAGTTTGGATCTTGAAGGTAACATTTTGAACTAAAAGTCTAAAACCAATGGAACGAACTGGCATTGGAGCAGTCAATCTATCCGATATTTTGTTTTGAATATATTTACTGAAAGGAATGAATATAGTATAATCTCTTTCCATGTTAAATATATATCAAGTAAAACATGCTGAGTGTTCTCTCCATACTTATTTAGAGTCATAGAACTCTCTCAGATTATGTCTTTTCATTTAGACAAAAGGACCTTCCCCCGCTTATAGTGAAAGCAACTTGTCTCAGATACAAGAGGAAAGGAGAAAACAAGACAAAACACAAAGCGTTTACTCGCCAGATACATCATCCATGAAAAGACAACTCCACGAGCTGACAAAACAAAATGAACAAACACCCTGTTAGAGTTAGTAATCTTGTTTAGTCGTATTCGAGTCGGTTTGTCGTGGTCATAGTCGTGTACGAGTTTGTTTCAACGTACGAGTCAGTTTTCGAGTCCATGTCGTAGTTGTCTCCGTGTGGTAGTCGTTGTGTTGGATATAAAAGGCAGAGCCATGTAGCGAGAGAAGAACAGGGAAGCGATCGGGGTGATCGAAACGAGAGGGAGAGAAATAAAGAAAGCGGAGTGCTTTGGCTTCCGGAAAAATATCGAATTCGTCGTTTTCACAGTCGTGAAACGAGTTACGACCACGGCGAGCGGAGGTGTTCGTAGGAGCAGAAGACGTGGTCGTAAGCTTTACGACCACGACAACTGAGACTTCAGTGTGGTCATAATCGAGTTATGACTGCGATGATCGAGCGATACTACATGGTCGAAGGAGCGGTTACGAGAACGCGCAGTGTAGCATGAACGTGGTCGTAACTCTTATCAGCTGAAGTTACAAATACGTGGTCAGAGTACGAAGGTGTGGTCGGAGCGTCGGAGCAAACAAAAAGCGGTTGTAACGACTTTGACTGTGGTCGTAACGACTGCTGAGTGGTCGTAAACTGCAACAAGTGGTATCAGAGCATGTTGATTTCGGTGATTTCTGAAGATCATGGGTAATAAGGCGAAGGCCTAGGGTGGGCTAATCTCCCTCCAGTACCCTCTAGTGACGACCGACAACTACCCAGTGTGGGCAATGAAGATGAAGGCGAACATGCGTGTCCAGGGAGTTTGGGGTGCAGTCAATCCGAAGGGGAAGGATAAGGTGGATGACAAGGTGGATCAGGCTGTTTTGGCCATCATCTACCAGACGGTGCCGGATGCGATGATGCATCAGCTCATCGGCAAGGAGACTGCACGGGAGGCATGGGAGACGCTGCAGACGATGCACGAGGGCGTTGATCGTGTGAAGGAGGTGCGGCTCCAGAATTTGCGGAACGAGTTCGAGAATCTCAAGATGGGAGAGACCCAGTCGGTGGACGAGTTCGCCGGCAAGCTGACTTCGTTGTACAATCAGATTTACACTCTTGGCGATAAGATGGAGGAATCTGTGATGGTGAAGAAATACCTGCGCGTGCTTAAGGGCTTGTTCTTTCGGGCTACGGTTCATTAGTCTAATGAATAATGATTGCTGAAAAAAGCTGAAACCAAAAACTGAATGAAAATCTAAAAAGAACGGGGCCTAAAGGAACTTGCTAGTTAATGCTTACCATAGGGGCATCTGAAACTAAACAAAGAAATAAATTGATTCTACTTTAAGGGTAGACATGATATTTGCATTTTTTAATTTGTCTTCCATAATTTTTTCCTGAACAGATATTGTTGTCCAATTTATTATTAGCTGTCCTCGACTGGGAGCTGGCTGTACTGTAAGTATTATTCATACAGTTCCGTTTCCTTTCCTGAGCTATTCTTAGTTATCCTTAATGACCCTTTCCCCATTATTGTTAAATGGGTTATACTTGCTTTCTGGTGCCCCTAACTATTGCTAATACCAAAACTTTAGGTCGTTGTCACAGGAAGTAACCCTCAATTAGGAAATTGGCGAGCTCAAGATGGCCTCAAGCTGAACCATGTTGGAGATTCCATTTGGAAGGCAAATTGTGTGTTGCGAAAATCTGAGTTCCCAGTAAAATATCCTTGCACAAATGTCTGTTTTGTTAGTTTCAATTTGGATATATTAATTGATTTATGACTATTTCTGCCGTTATTTCTGAAGGCATCATCTTTTCAGCTATTGACCAATGTCTTGTCCTTAACAATATTGCCACATATAAATACTGTCAAATTAGTGAAGCGGGAAGCTCTTCATTGGAGTTCGGTCCAAACAGGGAGGTTGATGTGGATTTATCATCGCCCAAGCCATCCAGATACATCCTATTAGCTGATGGTGCCCTCCGGGTAATGTATGCATTCATAATGAGTCATCCACTAAGAATGTGTTAATAATGCATAGGTTTCTTGCAAGACAGCTTGCGAGGAAGTTCTGGCAATCGTTGACCATGCTATGATGCAATTAGGCAATTAATCATATTCAGTTTACAGTAACATACTATCACATGCTTGGTAACAACTAACGAGTGGAACCAATTCATCATTTGATTTTACCAGGAATCACCATGGAGGGGTGCAGGTGTTGCGGTACCTATGTTTTCGATCAGGTCAAATGAGGACCTCGGTGTTGGTGAATTCCTAGATCTTAAACTTCTTGTTGACTGGGCAGTCAATTCGGGTTTTCATCTTGTTCAGCTCCTTCCTATAAATGATACTTCAGTTCATGGGATGTGGTGGGATTCATATCCTTACAGGTACCGCTAATATCCACTGTTACATATCTTTCTCTGTGTTTTTGCTTGAAGTATGAAAGGACAATGTCTAAGCAGAAATAATGCCCTAGATGTGTATATTTACAGCTCGCTCTCTGTGTTTGCGTTACACCCCTTGTACCTGAGAGTACAATCACTTTCAGAAGCAATTCCAGGGGATGTTAAGGTGTGCCTTTGTTATGCCTTTCATATTAACTCTTTGTACTTGTCTGTGTTGGCTTCTCATCTCGCTGATCTCTTGAGTTTTGAATGAGTTTTTCCTAACCTGATCCAGTACTCAATTTTTGCATCTTATCACAGGAAGAGATTTTGCAGGTGAAGAAGCAGTTGGAAAAAAAGGTAAATGCATTTTCAAATGTAGAGTATCTTTTTGAAAAGTGTTCAAGTGTAGAGTATCACTTCATGTCCCTGTTGCTCTTTTTCCATGTTTGCTCCTAAAATCAGATCATTTACTGTATTTGAAATACTTCAAAAGTGTGACCTTGGTCATGCAATTCTTATGATTCTTGGAGTTGCTTGCAGAAATCTAGTTTTCGGTTATTTTTCTAACTTGAAGATCATGTGTAAAATAGGATGTTGACTATGAGGCAACAATGGCCACGAAACTGGCAATTGCAAGAAAAATATTCAATTTAGAAAAAGACAAAGTACTAACTTCCAGTTCATTCAAGCAGTTCTTATCTGAAAATGAGGTATATATACTGACATTTAGTATATTATGTTCAGTCAAGGTACTTGATTACTTATTTTAAATTGCATGTGATAGCTTTCATACCATGTTCCAATAGGAATGGTTGAAACCATATGCGGCATTTTGCTTTCTGCGGGACTTCTTCGAGACATCAGATCACAGTCAGTGGGGGCGGTTTTCTCAGTTTTCCAAGGAGAAGGTATTGGAAATGATATGCTACATTAATAATTGGATCTTTCCGACCAGTATAGCCTGCTAAGAACAGTTTTTTAAGTAAATTCTGCCACTTGGTCTAATTCTTTCTGAGAGCATATATGGAAACATACAAAAGTACTAAGAGATCTCTCTTTATGTAATTTCTTTCAGCTTGATAAGCTTGTCTCTGAAGGTACTTTGCACCATGATGTTATACGTTTTCATTACTATATCCAATACCATCTACATATGCAAGTAAGCATTGGTTGTCGTTATCATTATGAACTGCTTATATAATTATACTTGTGTATATTTTTATGGACATTTATTCTTAATTCCCTTATTAGTTATCAGAGGCAGCTGCATATGCAAGGAAGAAAAAGGTTGTTCTGAAAGGAGATTTACCTATTGGTGTTGATAGGAATAGTGTGGATACTTGGGTATACCCTACTTTATTTCGCATGAATACAGCTACTGGTGCACCTCCAGATTATTTTGACAAAAATGGACAAAATTGGGGTTTTCCTACATATAACTGGGAGGAGATGTCAAAGGATAATTATGGGTGGTGGCGAGCACGTCTGACACAGGTTCTTTTAACAGCACAGTTTTTTGTCTGTCTGGCTGGTCATCTTTGGTTGTCATTACTTATCTCCTATTAGCATGTTGCAGATGGCAAAATACTTCACAGCTTATAGGATAGACCACATATTGGGTTTCTTTAGGATATGGGAGCTTCCAGATCATGCAGCCACAGGTTTAGTTGGGAAATTTAGACCTTCAATTCCTCTTAGTCAGGTTTGTTTCTGTTTCTGTTAAACAAACTAAAGGGGTCAGAGAAAACCTCTAGAGTAGTTTATCTGACATTTTCTTAAGTTGACTTTCAGGAGGAGATTCTAAGCGAAGGCCTATGGGATTTTGATCGAATGAGCCGCCCATATATTCGTCAGGAAATGCTGGAGGTTGCTCTGTTTAACATGACGTTCCAGATTTTTTTTTTTTGGTCAGTAATAGATCAGGGCACTAGCATGACGTTTCTATTTTGTACCAGGAGAAGTTTGGATCTTTTTGGACAGTTATTGCAGCCAACTTTCTAAACGAGTATCAGAAGCAATGCTATGAGGTAATGCTATCAGTTATATACTTATATTGACCTTTCCTATTAGTTGAACATACAGGCTACTCTAGACTGCATGCCAAATCTTTATTGATAGTAGCTTGCTATTAGTTTAAGCACTAATACAGATTCTATTTTTCAATCTCAGTTGTGTGTACTTTTTACTGCAATTTTGTTTCCATAACATTGCTTCCTTTAATTTCCCTTGCCTTCTGTTGTTTGATTCATGTGTATAGTTCAAAGAGGAATGCAACACTGAGAAAAAGATTTTTGCAAAGCTTCAAACCAGTCCTGAAAAATCACTCTGGCTGGAGAAAGAAGACAGTATTCGGCGTGGTCTGTTCGATCTACTACAGGTAATTTGTGTCTTCTGTTGTGCACACACTGTATCTCCATGTTACAACTTACAACTTTTCCTAACATATCCTACTTGTTTTCAATCCATATTAAAATAGTATTTTTTGAAAGCGTATTAGAATACATTTTTATTTTTGTTCTGCAGAATATAGTCCTTATCAGAGATCCAGAGGACTCCACAAAATTTTATCCCCGTTTTAATCTGGAAGATACTTCAAGTTTTAGGGATTTAGATGAACAGAGGTAATGTTAACTTTTCTCAACTATAGTTCTTTCCTTTTCCGTGTTCAGGTTTAAGGGGCCTTGACCTACCTGCTTGTGATTTACTCTGTAAATTTGCTTCAGGCTAGTAAATGTTGATCAAGTAGATAGTTTAACAGGCTTACAGCGTAAGAGCATTGTGATGTTGTACTTTGTTATTTTCCACTCCTTTCCATCCAAGAATTGCTTTTCATTCTACTGCTATTGCCTGACTGCATAGTTAATGTTTTGCATTATGAATCTTCAGTAAGGACTTTGTTCTCAATAAAAATGAAATTAGTATCTTTTGTGGGCAGTTTGTTCTCAAGAAAATGAAATTAATGTGCACCCAACTTTTAGGTCTTGTTAATAGTGCTCTCTTGGTTTATCCGTTGTGCCGTAAGCAAATATGTGTTTATGGACTATTTCGTCCTCTCACCAAGCATTGTTTTACAGCAAAAATGTCCTCAGAAGATTATACTATGACTATTATTTTGCTCGCCAAGAAAATCTCTGGCGTCAAAATGCGTTGAAGACTCTACCTGTCCTGTTGAACTCATCGGATATGTTGGCATGTGGGGAAGATCTCGGTCTTATCCCTGCCTGTGTTCACCCTGTATGACACCTTTCCTGGATATGCTAATGAATAACTATTGATTTCTGCTGAACATGTTCTGAAATGATAGCAACATTTTTATCCAGGTTATGCAAGAACTCGGGTTGATTGGATTACGTATCCAGAGAATGCCTAGTGAACCAAACGTGGAATTCGGTATTCCATCTCAATATAGCTATATGACGGTGTGTTTCACTCTTTTTACAGTACTATGCTCATAGATACAGTTCGAAATATAATCTAAAGTATATGCTAAACTGAAAATGATTTACAGAGGCTACATCAGATGATCAATTGTGTTGGGATAATTTTTTAGGTTTGTGCTCCTTCATGTCATGATTGCTCCACATTACGTGCTTGGTGGGAAGAAGATGAAGGGAGAAGAAGTCGTTTTTACAAGACTGTAATTGGTAGTGACGATGAGCCCCCATCTTGCTGCACCCCAGAAGTAGTGCACTTCATTGTCCAGCAGCATTTTGATGCTCCATCAATGTGGGCAATCTTTCCACTACAGGTACAAAACTTGAACTTGTATCATAGATCAATGGCTTTTTAACAGAAGCAGATGAATATACTTGGGGTTTCTTCTTTATCAGGACCTGCTCGCACTGAAAGACAAGTACACCACAAGACCAGCACAAGAGGAAACAATCAATGACCCCACTAATCCAAAGCATTATTGGAGATTCCGTAAGTCCCCCTCCTCAAAGTAAGGTATTGCAGAGAAAAGCTATTTCTTGGCAGAATGACTTTTTTTATAGAACATTTCCATACGATTTAGTGACGTAAAATAGTAGACCTGTTTCGTTAATGTCTGATTTGTGTAGTGGCAATGTTGGATAAATTGTATGATGTAACTGCTGAAACAGTTTTACAGTTCAGCATATGTGTTCATGCTACTGTGATACTGTCTACTTAACCATTAGATGCGGAGCTATACTCATCATGAGAGGTGGCATAGCAGGCCAATTTAATATTTGGAGCCAGGGCATCATAAAAATGCTATCTCGTCAGCTTGAGATGAATAAATAATACCTTGGAGAGCAAACTTGTAGGACACCATCATTTTCATATGGTTCATTGGCAACATCTCTCAAGTCCCACATGCTATTTAAATTCCCATTGTAAATTTAGCCCCCAAAAAGGTGTTTCTTTTTCGTTGGATCTGACTTCTCCCCAATATTTTCAGGTATACATGTGCCATTGGAGTCTCTGTTGGACGACAAAGACACCCAAACAACCATCAAGGACCTTGTCGTAAGTAGTGGGAGGTCATTTCCTGGCAAGGTGGTGGAGGGTGCTGAAGAAAGTGGAGAGAAGCTATCTAAGGTCCAGTTGAATGCTAAACCTTAGGAAAAGAACACAAGAACGGAACGGTTGTCAAACGGGATCACGCTTCCAATTAAATAGAATAAGGCGAAGTATTGCCATTATCAGTTCAGCTGATCTTGTTTCGGCTAGAATTTTTTTACACCCGCTAATTCCTTTTAAATATGGAAATAATAAGGATATCATTTATCAAGCCAGCATGTGAAAATAAATTATCCAGTGTCGGTTTTTGTTGATAAAATCTTCTGCCATGAATCACTTTATTCACTAGTTTGTTGGTGCATATTTCTACTTGTGTCTGATTTAAGGCATTGAAATGGAGTTGCTGTGCAGTTCGTGTGTTCTTGTCAAGAGATTGAAGTTGGTCAGGTCACGGGCATACGAGCCGAACACTAGGTATATCAACAGCATCGGTGCATGATATGCATGTATATGCTTTGTTATTTAATCTAATTTTTCTCTTTGTGAAAACTGACTTTATAATCTTTGCTGAACTGCCCTCTGGGTCTGGGTTCTCTTAGGAGACGCGATTCCTTTCTTTTGGTGTAGAGCAAAAGATTTACTTATGGATGCTTCTCTCTGGTTGCTTTGATTATGTTTTTTAAAACAAAAAAAAAGTCCTTAACTTTTGAAGTTTCGTTTGTACCAAATGCCAATTCACATAAACATTAGTAGCTGCTTAATTACTTGATGTGGTTCTGGATGTGAAGGCCTCCTCTTATTTAATTTCCTACTGGTTAGGCATTGTCATCAGAAAGGACAGGCTGGGCACTCATTTTGCCTCCGCAATAAGCATGGCTCGGCCATCATGTCCTGCTCTCCGTCTCGGAGAACACTTCATCTGAACTCTGAAGAGAAGCAACCTCCGCTAGCTTTACTGCTCCCCTTCGTACTAGCAACGAAAAGGATGATGAAAACTTCAGCAATGGACATGATGTCCTGCCTTCCGGCTCAGCAAACACTTCACTGAAGGGACGTGACCTGTCCTGGCTTTAGGCCAGTTTTGGAATTAATGCAGAAATCTCATAGGAAACGGTTCAATTTGTCGCGTGAATCCAGAAATGGCTCACTGCTCCCCTCTGTAGCTTGTACAGTTGCACTACCGGTTGTTCTGAAACACGGTCTGATGACGCTCACATGCGTGTATCATATGGTTTCTTTCTGTAAAGCTCCGAAAGAACCACAGCAGCAACCTCTACTGGTAACCGGTGGCCACTAATTGATGAGAGAAAAAAAATGAACAGATGTGACCGCAAGTTTTGCAGTGAACGTTCCTTCTTGTGGACAGGCGGTACCACTTTAATTACCACCTGTAGGTCGCTTTACAGACCAAACCCGTTATGTAATCAGGGTTGCGACAGTGTTTTCTTTTCTTTCAACCTGTCGCAGCAGTAATTTAACAGTTACTGCAGTAACTGAAAATCTTGGACCGCAAAGATTTCAGTCAACCAAACAGCTTAACGACTAGACCACTAGAGACACGTACGGCTTGTTTGCTCTCTCTCTCTCTCTCTCTCTCTCTCTCTGCGTGCGATGGATCGGTGTTGTCCTTTGATTTCTTCTCACATCCAATCCTACCTATGATCTCAACAATTTTTTTTTGCATTTAGCACATCATTTTCCAAAAATAAACGGAGCAATTCGATACACAATTCCAGGGGTCAAAACACATAAACCAAAATTGTTAAATGGCTGTACAAGGAAACTCAGAGAAGGCATACGCTTGTCTTGGCTTTGCCGCCGTTTGTCTTTGTTGAGTTGCGTTCATGGATACCCTGAGGCGAGGCAGTCGTCCCAGAACTTGCGGTCCTCCTCCTGCCGCGCCGCCACCCGCTTCGGATCCTCCTCCTCCTCCTCCTGCCGCTGCTGCGCACGAGCCGCCGGAGGGAACACGCCGCCGGCCGCCGCCAGCCGTTTCCACCAAACGCTCCCCTTGTTGATCTCCCCCTCGTCGTCGTCTTCGTGGAGTTGCTGGTAGCACTCGTCTCCTTCGACGCAGCTGCTGCAGCCGTCGTCGTCCTTGCCGCCGGCGAGGTCGGTCGTCATCGACTGGTGGTACGGGCACGACTCCGCGACGCTCTCGCTGTCGCTGCAGTCGTTGTCGTCGGCGGAGGGGACAGCGACGCCGGCGTGTGATCTCGGGAGCACGAGCTGCGGTTGAGAGATTGGCTGTGGAGGGGCACGCGGCGGGTGTACGGTGGCCATCGGAGGCGGGAGGAGAGAGGTGTGTGAGTCACTGTGGAGGCGAGGCGGATGAAAGCCGTGGCTATTTATAGTAGCACGCGACCCCGCATGCACGGTCTTAAAAGGAGAAATGAAGTGGGAATTACCGGTTCACCAGGAGCGGACTTGTCCTAGGCTGCGAGGTTACGGTCCGTTACTTTGGTTTTGGTTTTGATTTATAAATAATAATAAATCATAAAAAAGTACTTGTCTGTAATTTTAATCAATATAAATAAAGTCACTACAATATATACTACAATTAACTAGTAGGCTCTGTCTTAAAAAGATACTAAAGTTAGGTAATATAAAAAATCATTTACCTAAAAAACAGTTTTTAGAAAACAAAACCCTATATTATTTTGGAGAGCAAGTTAGCAATGGTATTTCACAATCAATCAAAGAGTACCACGAAGAAAATAATAGCGTGACTTGTATCTCAAGATTTCCGATACTACTATTGCCATCAGAACCAAAATTATCAATACCGTTCTGTTCCGACCGATATGAGCCAGTATATATTGTATCAGACACTAAACCAGTACAAAGTACCCCCTATGTTACGTACCGGTCCAAATGCTGGTCAATACCGGCTTGATACAGGTCAATACCGGTCGTACCGGCTTTAATACCGGTAATACTGGCCGGTACCGGTAGAATTGATAATACTATTTATTGAACTATATGTTATATTTGACATACTAATATATTTAAAATAATATTACAAATGATATTTGGTGTACATATAATTAAACAAATATATACTTATAAATATTTATACTCGTATTATTATGTTAAATTCAAAATGATACGTCGGTATGATCAATACAAAATATATCATTATAAGAAGCAAACCGATATGGTCTCCGAAATGGCATTGCGTATGATCGGAACCGTATCCTCTGCCCTTGCTGTGCGAAGGCGGGCATGCGCAGTAGCAGATTGCGAGGGAGAGGGTGAAAGAGAGACTGTAGCAGCACCGTTCATTTCGCTGCAGCCGAAAGAAATGTAGAAAAGGTACTGTTTTTACTGTACCGACTACTGTTCCCTTCATGTATGCACCGTGCATTCCAGATCCAACGGCTGAGGATCACTCAAAGACATGGTTCTATGCAAATATGTCTTTGCGTATGCAGAGACAGGGATACGATTCCACTGCCATCATATAAAATCATGATCAAAATCAAAGAATTCCACGAAGAAAGTATTACCTTCAGTAACCACCTAACTTGGCCACGTTCGCAATGACTTTCACACCTAAAATACCACCTAAAAAAACTGGTTTATAAATGATTCAACCTATTCTAGAAACACCACTTTGACCGATTAACTTCTCCTGCAGAGACTACTAGTCCAGTCTCTGATGGAGTCCTCGTTCATGTGAAAAATACTCGTGTGCATCACATATGGTTTGGACCCAAAAACCAGTGGCGGAATCAGAATTTAGCTACGTCTCGAACTGAACTCTAATAATCTAAAACTAACGCCAATTTATACCCATATCACGATATAACAACAGTATATAAGTATATCATAATTGGCTAATTGCATTACTGATATGAAACATGAGTTCAATACTAACAAGTAAACAAAAAGTATAATAAGAAAAACATGGCATAATATCAAAATATAAAAAATGTAACATGACAGAGATACAATTTGAGTACCTAAATTACGAAGATTTGCTCTCTATCCTATACTGTCATTTCTTCATTGATAGTTGGACATGAACCAGAATCTGTAAAGACAACATATGAGAGTAAATCAAATATATGTATAAATAAATACGAACAACATGAAGTTTACATTTATAAGAAGCTAACTTACCACTAGCACGAGATAATTGTTTCTTACGTGACCTCATCCCTTGAAAACGCTCTAAAATCTTATCATCATTAATGTTTGCAAATATGTCTCGTTCAATATAGCATATCATAGTATGATTCATCCACTCATCATTTATCTTATTCCGTAAATCAGTCTTAATAATCTTCATAGCCGAGGCGAGGCGGCGCCGGGAGGAGCCGAGGAGAGGAGGGGCGCTGGCCGCTGGGAGGAGCCAAGGAGAGGAGGCGGGGCTGGGCCGGGAGGCGGGATGGCGCCGAGGCGGGGCGGCGCCGAGATGGCGTTGGTGGCGGCGGGTTCGGATTCGGAGGGAGCTGCGGCGCACGCGAGTGGGCTTAGGGTTCGGAGGGAGGCAGGGAGCTGCGGCGCAGCCTGTGAAGAGCGAGCGGCGAGCGCGCGAGGTGGGCCGAGCTCGCGACGTGGGCCGCGCGAGACAGCACAGTGGTGGGCTGCTGGCATGTGAAATATATTATGGGCTACCTGGGCTGAATCTTAGAAATAATACCCTGGACTGAGCTGAAAATGCCTAGGCTATACACTGTATATTTTTTCACGTCCCGGGCTAGAACTCACCTTGCCGGGGGCCCAATTCCGCCCCCTTGCCAAAAACTATGTAAATAATCGCCCTAAAAAAACTAGGTAAATAATTGTGCGGATATTTGATTTTTTTTACTTAAGGTAGTACTCCATATACTGGGAGCGGATCAACACGGGGAGATAGCCTATTATATACTTCTCCGTTAAAAAATATATGACATATTTTATTTTGTATATAGACTAAAAAGATATTAAAAATAAATATACTAACTTTAATTATTATCTCCAAGTACTATGTTTAATATATACTAGTTATCTGCTCGTACGTTGTAACGAAAATTATTAGATATATA
The DNA here is from genome assembly GCA_036346245.1 of Bonia amplexicaulis. Lineage (NCBI taxonomy): Eukaryota > Viridiplantae > Streptophyta > Magnoliopsida > Poales > Poaceae > Bonia > Bonia amplexicaulis. The sequence goes on from JAYGGG010000572.1 coordinate 47,761, forward strand.
GATAATCATGCTATGAAAGAGGACTACTCTAATCAGTTAAAAAGTGGAGAGTGATGAGAAGTTGAGAATGAGGTGGTTAGAGGAGAAGGGACGGACAACCACCAACTCATTCTTTTATAATAACTAGTTATGTACCCGTACGTTGCAACAGAACTCATTGAATATATAGAGAATTATTTTATAGAAGAGAGTTGCTTTGATCAATTAGAAAATGAAGAATGGTGAGAAGTTAAGTGAATAGAGTGGTTGGAGGAGAATGGATCTACAACCACCAACTCCTTCTTTTATAATAGTAATATATAATAATATGTAGATAATATTAAATAAAACTAAATATTTATTAAAGATATAGAAGTAAAAACAAAGTTATTTTATACTAAAATATAAAATACATTATATATTTATAGATAAGAGGATTCAGAACGTCTTAAATTTTAAGAACATGGTAGTATCATATGCCTCTTGCCGTGGTGAGTCTAGAATTCCTAGATGATACCCTAGCTGTCTCCGATGTGTGCCAGCTTTTGCCCTTCTAGAAGGGTTGACTTGTGGTCTCCTTTCTAGAAGCCAAATGACGTCCACCCTTTAATTCTTTCCCGCTCTTGTCAAAAAACAAACAACGATCACATCACAAACGACTAGAAAAAAACTGACTGCTTTTGCCGCGTACCGAGTACGTGCATTCAACGACTTATGCAGTACTCTACTGAGTTAATATATGCATACTTAGTCGATCACCACGTAGATTAACAAGCGAAAAAGAACGGTATGTACACGAGAAGTTATATCGATGCAAGGTGTATTTTTCTAGATTGTGATTTAAAATTTTGAGTTCTAACTATTGGTAAGAGAGTACGAAGAGAGACACTTAGATGTGATTTTGACTGATATAGATAAATTTGATATAATATCTATTATAATTAACTTGTAGATCCTATTTTAAAATATATTATTTAAAAATTAGTTATTATAGTATGAATTAAAAGTCATAAGTTGGAAGAACGTAGCTATTTTCCTACACGACTTGACAATGCATGGCTAGTGGTAGGGGCGGATCTACAGTGATTCAAGGGTATTCAGCTGAATACCTAAATTTTTTGACAAAAAACCAGTATATACAAGGTATAAAACATATATATACACTTAGTTGGGCGAATTTAATGTTTTCACCAAATAGCCCATCCCGAAGAACTTGGGATGGCCGCCCACCCGCCACCGTCTTTCTTTTCGATCGTCATTGTCTCGCTCTCTCTAGTCACACGAGTCGCGACGCCGAGCGACGGACGCAACCCAGTGTTACTGTAGCCCTAGCAAATACGCGAAAATTGAGGCGGCGGCGGCGGCACGGCGCCGGTCGCCCAAGGCACGGGAGTCGGGAGGAGCTCGTTGAGGAGGAGCCGCTGCCGTGGAGGTCACTTACGGCGTCCATGAAAGTCAAAACCGCGACTGCGCGAAGCGAGGATTTAGGATTGAGGCGGAGACGGCGCGGCGCCGGTCGCCCAAGACGCGTGAGTCGGGAGGAGGAGCCGCTGCCGCGGAAGGTAGAAGGCGCGGAGGTCGCCGTCGCCATCCTCATCCACGAAACCACGACCGCGCGAAGCAAAGATTTCGGCCTTTCCGTGTTCTTTAAGCCCGTGAGTCACCTCATTGGTTTGCATTGGTGGTGGAATTAATTTTACACATAGTTGCTTTAGCTAAGCTGATAGGAATCATATGATAGGATATGGAAATGCCGAAATGGAATTTGGGAATGGACATGTCTTCATTTGGAGGATACCAAATGTCATTAAAATTTTCAGAGTCTGCTAGCTAGATTTCAGGATAGAACAAATTTTCAGAGTGTGCTAGCTACATTTCAGAGTCTCTACATCCCAAATTTCAGAAAATTTCAGGATAGAACAATTTTTAGACTCCAATCATTTTACTCAAAGTTAAAGCTCCCAACTTTGGGACGGTATCAACTGTAATTTTCATGAACAATCTTCAGACTGCAAGATATCTTGTTGTGTATGCAGAGAAAACGTGTTCTTTAGTGTCTAGTAAACTTCATCCAGCGGTTCGACCTGCATCCCTAATAGTCCTGGTTTGGGAAACGACTTTTGTATGCAGAGTTCTTGCTCCATAGGTGGTGTTCTTGGTGCTGAGGTTGGTGCTGATGGCAGCGGCGCGCACGCTTACTGAGTCTGTTGTGTTCTACTATGGTGGAGCAATGACGATTGCCATTTTCCTTGTTGTACTGATTATACTCTTTTAGGTAATTTATATTCTTCACACTGTTTAATTTATATTCTTTCAATAGTTTAGTGAAGTTTTCTTATTGTCATATGTTTGATTTTGTAGATATTTGAGCATTAAAAATGAAGCCATAGTCAATAAGGTATGTAACTATTATTAATCTCTACAATTTGCTATTTAATTCGTGTCATTATACTAGCCTTATGTCGCCCATTTTTTCGTAAGAAATTATTAATTTATATAATTCCTATATATCGGTTATATCTATATACACGTATCGGTGTTTTGGGGGAAAGGTGTGTCACGGTATTGACATATCGATATCGATGTATCTAAGCAATCTAGTTCTGAAGTCTGAATACCCATTCTAAAAATCCTGGATCCGTCACTGGCTAGTGGTATGACCGTATGAGTTATGACACTTCAATCGGTTGCTTTTGGGGTTACCACGAGTTTCTCCTTTCCAAAAAGTCTTGACGTGGAGGTTGAAGAAGATGGCGGTTCTAGCTCCAGGTCTTGTCAATCTCGAGCGCACACTGCACGTACATCTCTGCCTAGATTCAATTTTGCAAATGCAAATACAGCCGTCTGTTAATTTGTTGGAGCTCACGAGGTGACATTGTGAGTGAAAGATTCGCAATTTTTTAACGGACAAATTATAGCTAAATATAATTAATTAAGCAACTAATTAAATTAATTATAAGAGAAGCATTTCCTTTAAATACATAATAGATCAAACTGAAATACTAAAAACGTTTGTAGAATCACGTTAAAAGTATCCATAGTTTATCTGTACTGAACAATTGACAATAGTATCGAGCTGAAATTTTGTATTTACAGAAGTTTGTAGTTTTCAGTGTTGCCTACCAGGGGGCGGTCTGACCACTGTGCAAATGCGGTATGATCGCTGAGCAGAGCAGATTTGACTAGCCGGTTGCCCCTCAGGTATTTTGCCAAGGGGAGGTCTGACCAGTTTGGGTCAAATGGTTAGACCGGCCCTATTGGTTTTTGGCATTTGGACACCAAACTATTGTGTAGGAGTGTCTTGACATTTCTTTTCACTATGTGTTACCTTCCAGAGAGGATTATTCTAGTACTCTGCCCTGATGGTTTGACCAGGTAGAGGAAAGCGGTCATATCGGGCCTGCGACTTGATCGGCCGTCCAATGGCGATCAGACCGGCCAGAACTTGTTCTTGGTCAAGAGGGTTTTGGGAAATTAAGAAAATTGGTCATGGATCAAGTTTTGGGGTTATAGGTCATTACATTCATATTGCATCAAACATGTTTGATTAACATGGGTCAAGTTGTGAAGAACTTGTGCCCAAAAATAGCTTCTTGGTCTTTTGTGTGCAAGGTGCTTGGAGACAACTATGGTCGACAGCGTAGATCAGGAGTAGGCTCAGGGATGAGCTGAGGAACGGTCAAAAAAGGCAGACGGGATGATTGAGCTTAATCAAAGCATAAGAGATGACACGGGATGTCGAAAGGAAGATTCAAATAATAGTTCATCGAATGGTGTGGTTAGTGCAAGTGATGTATGGTAAGGGAACCGACACGGAGATACTCACCGATACGTGTGCCATTGGTGAACCTACAGGTTGCAAGCATGAAAATTGCTTGCAAAGAAAAATAGTAGCATGAAGAATATCATCTTGTAACTAACTCTGACAATAGGTTAGGCAGCTTATTGGAGCTCAGTTACCAAACAGGACTAACACAGTCAATTTTAAGAGCAGGCATTTCAAATAACCCAGTTGTTGTAGGGGTGGCCCCCACCTAAGCCCAGCCGGCTTGGCAGAAGGCTGTAAAGACCCAAAGTGGGACATATGTAAGGCATAAATGCCCTTGAGAAGGATACTTAGATATAAGGGTACCGTTGTAAAAACACTGCCCATATGGATATATATATACGATACAGGCCATGAGGAAACCCTTAGCACTGCTCACCTAACTCTCCACTACCGTATCTCTCTCTGTTTAGTCTGTAACCACAACACCAGTGTATTGGGATTTGGGAATGAATATTTAAGGCAGTCCCTCTCTGAAGAACCAAAAATGGGTAAGACAAGAATAAATGGTCTAGCTGTTACCTCTAATTTGTCGGAATTACACTCATTTTGTTACTCGCTGGACTCTTGCTGTTGGTGATAGCAAAATCCTTACTCTCATGGAGAGGAAGACACTTGGAGATGGGGCAAATTTTTCTATTTCTCACACAATGTCTTACCAACCTGAGGGGTTGGGGATACATATTTATAGGCTGCCAACCAGCCAAGTATATGCTAAGATGTTGTCCTAGATGCTAAAGCGGATCTTGTCCTAGATCTTTGTTCTAGATGCTAGTCAAGGATGCTAAAGCGGATCTTCGTCCTTGATCTTGTCCTAGATGCTAGTCAAGGATGCTAAAGCAGATGCTTTGTCTAAAGCAGATCTTTGTCCTAGATGCTAAAGCAAAAGCTGTCCTAGATGCTAAAGCAGATGCTGTACAAAGACCGCAGTACAAAGACTTATTCATCATTCTCCCCCTAAGTCTTGTACGTCGTCTTGTGGGGACGTTGAACCATCCCGATCCTAGAGCAGAGCTCGAGGAATTTGATCCTCCCAAGAGGCTTGGTGAGCAGGTCCGCAGTCGATCCGTGGTGTTGATGTAGCTCGCCTTGACACCGCCTTCATCCAAGCGACCTCGGATGAAGTGGTACTTCACCCGGATGTGCTTGCTCGTTCGTGGAAAACGGGTTCTTCGCGAGCAGGCGGACTTCTCTGTCCACCCCGAGTGCCACCGCCTCGGTGTCTCTACCGAGGAGATCACCAAGCGGTCGAGCGAGCAGGCGCTGAGTCGAAGCGGTGGAAGCCGCTATGTACTCGGCCTCACACGGTGGACAGGGGCCACCACCGCCGCTTGATCGATCGCCGACTAACGAGGCACTTGCCGAGGAAGAAGAGAATCCGCTTGTGCTCTTCTTTGGTGTCGATGTCGCTGCGTGGTCATTGTCATTGCATGCCGATGAAGCGCGCCGCGCGGACACCTCGGGTAGTGCAAGCCGTAGTCGGAGGTGCCCGCAACGTAGCGGAGGATCCTCTTCACGGCTGCCGATGCTCGTCGTCGGTCGCTGCATGAACCGACTGACGTAGCCAACGGCGAACGCCAAATCTGGACGCGTGTGGACGAGGTAGCGAAGGCTGCCCACGATGCGCCGGTACTGCGTCGCGTCCACCTCCTCCGCCGTGCTCTCACGACTCGGCTTGACCTCTCCTCCATAGGAGTGTGGGGCTGGGTTGCGATCGGTGAGCCCGCCCACTCGACGGTGCGCTTGGCGTGGCGGTGCGGCGAAGGGAGATACTGGGAGCGTCCCGGTGGACCTCGATCCCTAGGTAGAAAGAGAGGAGCCCCAAGTCGCTCATCTGGAAGGCGGTCTTCATCTCCGCCTTGAACGCCTCGACCTCGGCCTCCTTGGAGCCGGTGATTATCAGGTCGTCGACGTAGACGCCCACCAGCAGGGCGTTGCCGCCTTTGCCCCGCCGGTAGACCGCAGCCTCGTGTGCGCTCTGCTGGAACCCCATTTGCTTGAGGGTGGAGTCCAGCTTAGCGTTCCAGGCTCGTGGTGCCTGCCGCAAGCCGTAGAGGGCCTTGCGCAGGCGGAGAACCTTGCCCTCCTTGCCGGGATGACGAATCACGGCTACGACGGACGTAGGCCTCCTCCTTCAAGTCGCCGTTGAGGAAGGCGGACTTGGCGTCCATGTGATGGACGCGCCAATCCTCCTGGGCTGCAAGTGCGAGGAGAAGACGAACGGACTCCATGCGCGCAACGGGTGCGAAGGCGTCATCGAAGTCGATCCCCTCCTGCTGCATGAAGCCTCGTGCCACCAAGCGAGCCTTGTGCTTGACGATGGCGCCGGCTTCATCCCGCTTCAGCTTGAACACCCACTTAAGGGTGATCGCGCGGTGCCCGGCAGGAAGATCCGCCAGCCCCCACGTCTTGTTTCGCTCGACGGCGTCCATCTCCTCCTCGCATCGCGGCACACCATGCCGCGTCTCTTTCCGCTTCGGCGAAGGAACGAGGCTCGCCGTCGTCTGCGAGGTGCGCTCCGCCGAAGTCGCTGCTGCGCCGATCGTGGACCGGCCGCCGCCGAGGAGGTCGTCCACGATGCGAAGGCAGAGGCTCGCCGCCATGGTAGGCGTCGATGCGGTCCTCGTCGTGAGACAGCGGAGTAGCGAACTCCACCATGCGCTGCTCGTCATGGACCGAAGCTGTTGGGGCCGATCCCGGTGGTGTGGCCGCCGGTGCAGGAGAGTGGTGAGCCGGTGCGGGAGAGCGTGGAGTGGCCGGTGCCGAAGTGGTGGAGCACTCACGGAGGCGGTGGCGAGCAAGGTGTTGAGGTGGATGAGCTCGGTGAAGACGAGTCGCTAGCTCCCGGCTCTCTCGAAGTGGACGAGTCGACAACAAAGTCCACGAGTCGAAGTCGAACCGTCGCCCACCGCCTTGTCCCACGTCCAACCTCGCCTTCGTCGAACACAACGCCACGCGAGATGCGACGCTGCTGTGTGACAGTGGTCGAGGATGCGGTGAGGCCTCGAGCCTCCGCGTAGCCGATGAACACTCCCGGAGTGCTCCTGTCGTCGAGCTTACCGATGTGGCCAAGCTCCTTGGCGAACGCGAGGGAGCCGAAGACCCGCAAGTGGGAGACCGCCGGCTTGCGCCCATGCCAAGCCTCGTACGGCGTCCTGCCGTCGAGCGCCTTGGTAGGCGAGCGGTTGAGGATGTAGACGGCCGTCACCACCGCCTCTCCCGAAGATGTACCGGCATCCCCTCGCTGAGGAGGCCCGAGCCATCCCCACAACCGCTCGGTTGCGCTGCCGACGACGCCGTTCTGCCGCGGGTGCGGTAGCGGAGTAGTGTCGTGAATGCCCTCATCGGTAGCGATGACGACGCGAATTCACCGCCGTGAATTCGCCGTCGTTGTGCGTGGCGAAGACGCGCAGCTTTGCCGCCTCCGCCTCCGCAGCGACTGCGTGCGCTCGATGGCGTCCGCAGCCTCTCCCTTGCCGCCGAGGACCATCACCCACATGTAGCGGGAGAGGTCGCCGACGAGCGGCAGGAAGTAGCGTCGTCCTCCGGTGTGGCGGTGTCACCGGCCACACAAGTCCCGTGCACGAGCTCGAGCCTCTCCTTGGCTCGAAACTTCGCCCACCGGGGGGGAGTCGCCTCGCCGTCAACACGCACGCCGCAGAAGCGCTCCACATGGTCAAGGCACGGCGGGCCTCGCACCATTTCCGTGGCACCGAGCCGCCTGAGGCCTCGGTGAAGGTGCCCAAAGCGCTCGTGTTATCGCCACGCCTCGTCGTCCCGACGAGCGGCGAGACAGAGGGTTGTGCCACCGCACGTGAAGAATGTAGAGTCGATTTTCGCCTCGTTACCTTGGCAAGAAGGGCGGCGAAGATCCCAAATCCGCAACACCGTGCTCGATCTCGACCATGAGCCGTTCTCATCCACCGTCCCAAGGCGATGATGGAGTTCCGCAGATCGGGGATGTAGTAGACGCCGGTGGCGACTGTGCTCACCGACACGGCGGTGAGGATGACGGAGCCGACGCCTTGATTTCCACGCCGAGGCGTCCCAAACTTGACGGAGCCTCGGACGCTAGAGTCAAACTCGGCGAAGAACTCCGTCGACCGGTCATGTGATGGGTGGCGCGGTGTCGAGGCACCACCGTCGATCTTGTTGTTGCGGAGCCGAGCCGAGGAGGGCGTGTGCTTTGGCTCGTCAAGGTGGAGGAGAGCCACCGCGGCGGTGCCGCCGGAGGTAGTTCGTTGCTCGCATGAGCAATGAACGAGCCCGCCGCTCCTCCTCCACGCGTGACGTGGGCTGGCCGCGTCGTGGTCGTCGACACTCCTTGGCCCAATGACCAAGCTTGCCGCAGATTGTGGCAAGAGTCGCCTCGTCTTGGCTTTTGCTTGCCGGTAGCGCCGCCTGGCGCCCACGGTCATCACCCTCGGACGTCCTCGCGCCCCGCACGGGCGTTTTGCGCTGCTTGCCGCGATGCCACGCTATGTCGCTGTCGTGGAAGAAGGCTCCCCCTTCTTCCTGTCACCTTGGCCGGCAGCCCACTGCTCCCGAGTGAGGAGGAGCTTCCCGCCAATGGTGACGGGTCCCGAGGCGCGTGGCTCATCATCGTCAACGACCTTGAGGCGACCCAACGCCTCGATCGTCATCGTGGAGAGGTCCAGCAGAGACTCGATCGAGCGAGCCATCTGCTTGTACTTCTCGGGGACGCAGCGGAAGAGCTTTTCCACAGCTCTCTCCTCGCCGTAGGTGTCGTCGCCGAACTGCACCAACCGCAATGAGTGTTGAGGCGGAGAGCAAAGTCATCAACGTCCTCACCGGCTTGAAGGCGTGTTCTCCCACTCCTGCGTAGTGCCTGCAATGTAGACTTGCGGGCGCGGTCGCTGCCGATGCGTGCTGCAGCGATGGCGTCCCAAGCCTCTTTGGCAGTCCGCTTGTTGGTAAGCGAAGCGCATCTCGGGCGGGATCTGCGGCGATGAGAGCATCCGCGCCGTCGATCCTGGTCGTAGTCGACGTCGCCGTACCGGACTGCATCCCACATATGCCGCACCTGGAGCCTCACCCTCATCACCGCAGCCCACTCGACGTAGTTGGTCTTGGTGAGGGTAGGCCACCCGCCGCCGGGGACGACGTCCCTGACGACAGCCTGGTACTCGTGGTGACCACGGTACCGAACCGGGGAGAGAGAGCCGCGTCGCCTGTGAAGGCCGCGCTCTCCGTCGACCCGTACGCCGCCGCCGTGCGTGCTTCCTCCAGGAGCGCCGCCGGCGCGTCCGCGCCTGTCTGGCCGCCGCGCGCTCGGAGCGACGCGGCCGCCATCGCGCCGTTCGCCCTGCGCGCCTCCTCCAGCAGCTCAAGGTCTGCGTCGCGCCATCATCGGCGAGATGGAGCTGCTGTTGGTGCCATGAGAACCTTGACCTCTGCTGCCGCTGCCGACGCGCTGCTGCATCGCCGCCGCCGCTTCCACCTCCGCCTGCCGCCGCCAGCCCGCCGCCGCCGACCTTGACGCCTTTTTCGCCGCCGCATGCGTGTCTGCCGCCGCTGCTCGCTCGCTGCTGCTGGCGCGAGCTCGGCCGTCACGACGCCGCATGCTCGAGGCGCCGAAGGCCGAGAGCGCCTGCGGACATGGCGCGCCATCGGGGGCATGATTGCGTGGAGAGGGGTCGCCGACGAGCCGCCTGCCTCTCCGGAGAGGTGGCGGGGACGGTAGAGCCGCTCTTCCGCTCTACTGGGGCCGCGAGGTCAAGAAGGAGATGAGCAAGAGATGCTCAGGCTACAGGATAGTATGGCTCTGATACCACTTGTTACTCGCTGGACTCTTGCTGTTGGTGATAGCAAGATCCTTACTCTCATGGAGAGGAAGACACTTGGAGATGGGGCAAATTTTTCTATTTCTCACACAATGCCTTACCAACCTGAGGGGTTGGGGATACATATTTATAGGCTGCCAACCAGCCAAGCATATGCTAAGATGTTGTCCTAGATGCTAAAGCGGATCTTGTCCTAGATCTTGTCCTAGATGCTAGTCAAGGATGCTAAAGCGAGATCTTGTCCTTGATCTTGTCCTAGATGCTAGTCAAGGATGCTAAAGCGGATCTTTGTCTAAAGCAGATCCTGTCCTAGATGCTAAAGCAAAAGCTGTCCTAGATGCTAAAGCAGATGCTGTACAAAGACCGCAGTACAAAGACTTATTCATCACATTTGGCTTATATTGCTTCTCATCATGCTCTACGGAAAAGTGAGAATGTTGAAATGGTGGTATCGGATCATTCAACAGAACTCGATTCTCTAATAGCTTTACCACACTCTTGAGCTCTGTCACTAGCATCTCAAGTTTTCCGTTTGTCATCTTCATTAGATCTTTCAATTATGAATGCATTGTTGTGCAAAATCCTTCAGTCTGATAGCCATCATGTATGATTGACAATGTTAGAAAGAGTAAAAGATGGCTACAGAATGAAAGTAAGGTTGTTTTCTGGAGCACAATAATTTTAAAAATGAACAGATTGGCTTGAGTCAGCTAAATAGCTAATGAAACACTCTTGTTTTGTTAAACTTCTAGTATTGACTCTAGCACTAGACAAAACAATATCTAAATGAAATGTAGCTAAAGCTCCTTCATAAGCCCATCGCAATATAATCAGAGAATTTTATATAAGCGCACTTGTGCACCATAAATTGAAGCTTTCGTTGGCTCATAATATCATATAAATGTAACAGAATACTATCATGAGTTCTGACTTAGTTTATCAGTCAATAACATGATAGAATAGAATAGTTCAGATATTAATAAATGAGAAGTTGAGCACAAAGAAAAGGTGTTTGAAGTTTCTTTCACCTCAGACCTGACTTCTATCAATTATCTATAATGCATTAAGAAATCGTAGCACTACAGCAGCGATTTGGCTATCAGAAATGTAAAACCCTTAGCATTCTCCAGATTTCCAATTCCCACGGTTTCTGTCTCAGTAATTTTGCTGTTTTATTCATTTGAGCAGTAAAAATGATAGAATAGTGCAGATAAAAGATAACCTGGTAACCCAGTCCATTATACGGAGAAACAAACCCATTAGTGGTGCTCCAACTATTGAGTGCTGGGGATCAAGATAAGCTCTTAAGAAGTTAGAAGTTTGAGACTGAACTTTCTGTGCCTTTCTAGCCTGCCTTTCTTTTTCAGTGTCAGCCCACTTAACAACCAAAGTCACATTTGAACCCTGCAGAGACATCATGAGGTATTGGTAAAGTACGTTAGAGAATGCAGTAAAGTGGCACTCCAAGTTTCAGAAAGAATTAAATTGTGGTTCAAAAGGAAAAAAATAGGCTGAAATATGCTTTTTATGTTTTCTTTCCCTTCTGAGAATATAATTAGAATTATCATGATCTACAGTAAGTATATCTAATACAGCTGCAGTATCAATTCTAATTTTAGTTATTAAACCTTTTGGATAATAAGAAAAATATTACAATTCATTATTACTATACAACAGCTCCATACACATGCATTTTCGCTTAAGCACATCATGATACGAAGTTATGAACAATCGCAGGAAACATTCTAAGGAATGTGATTTGCACCAGAACTGCTCAAATGTCGCAGGGTAAACCACTAACAATAATGATTGTTTCAATCTCTGGCGCAAGCAATGCCAAAGGAAAAGCAAAAGACCGATTTGCTAAGATCGATAATTGCTTTTCACAAGGAAGGTAGCCAATTTTGCAGACAGGAGAACTATGGAAAAGATTCAGAGTTAGAGAATGCTTACATCCAACAACACAATCCTGCCATTCAAAGCTTCAATGGCCGCTCTAGCGTGTTCTTTGCTCTCAAAGTTCAAAATAGCACAGGCTGGTGCATCAAAACAAGTTCAATGGTGTGAACATTAAAGCGTCATATTTCAGATAACAGGAAACAAAACGATATACTGCAGTAAGTGTAGTATACCTTTGCTTGTTTGCTGTGGGCTTCTCAGTAGTTTTAATTCTCTAATGTTTCCATATTTTGAGAACAACGCAGAAACTTCATGTTCCTTTACGCTCCTTGAGGCATACCGACGAAAAGCTTGTGTTCTGTGAGTCGGAGGCAATCATTTCAGACTGACATCAACAGGGTTGCAAGAGTATCAAAGAAAAAACTAAAACACAAGCGATTTAGGAGCAATTATTTTAGATGAAATTGGGATCAAGTGTAGGGTGTTTAAAAAGTCATACCTAATCTTTCCAGCTCGCCATATTTTACTTGCATTGCTTTAGAGGCCTGAGTAAATGAGGCAGGAACAGCAGTTTTCTTATCAGAACCAGAATTGATCAAGACAGACATTTTTTTTAGAACTACTAAGAGCAGACATAATCTTCGTGAATCTGAACAGTTCCTAGCTAATTCCACACAATTTAATCGCTTTTGATCTTTAGTCACCCAGACTGTCAGACAAAGGAACAAACTTTCTCCATCCCCAATTCCACACAACTCAAACCACGCAATTTCGCATCCAGCAGTCGCTTTCACCAGATGAAGTAACGACGTAAGCGCAGCCCTTTGATCCTCTGGTCACTCCCTTTTGCCGCCCTGCTCTCTTTTGCCAGTTTCTTTTGGGCTTTTGGCTCAGTCCGTACTGCGTAGCTCAGACAGCAATTGGCAGGACAAAGAACCTAATGACCTAATTGACAGCTTGACCGTCGAAGGGCATTTGGTCTAGTGGTATGATTCTCGCTTTGGGTGCGAGAGGTCCCGAGTTCGATTCTCGGAATGCCCCTCCTTTTAATTTTTTTCCCTTTTGCAAAAAAAAAAAAAAATCAATCCTGTTTTTCCCCTGCGGAGGAAACTATGTCTTTATCTCCTTCGGAAACGGGATGAGCACAGCTAGAATTGTGAGAATGGACCAGAAATGAGTGATGCAAATGGTACAACGATCATATATACAGCTGGTCATCTGGTGCTTTATTACTAGGGTGCTGACAAATATTATCCAAATATTTTCTTTTTAACTATTATTCAGATTTGTGCCACGAATTCTCCCCTTTCTCTAAAAAATTCTCCTCCCTCTAAAAAGTGACTGTTAGATCTCTAATCTAATGATCCTAAATTTAAATGATTGTTAGAAAAAAATATTCAGATGATATATAGATACACCCTTATTACTGTTTACAATGGATACGATTAGAATTCAGCATTAGCGAAACTGCCGACATATTAGAGCGTCGGGATCACCTGACCGTGGCCCCACTCAGCCTGTAGATTGCATATAAGGAAGCCCGGCTTCCTGGCCGAAGCCTGTGGCGCAGCAAGAAACTTGTACAAGGTCGGGTGAATTTTGTTGATGCCGTCATAACAAGACTACGAACCTGCGATCGTAAGAAAATCACCGCGATTGCTCAGCTTGTCGGCGGTTTCCAACTTGCAGAGGTTCTCATGACAGATCTCATCGCACACTTGGCTTGTGTTTTGCTTCTTCCTTACAGCTTACGGAAGAGCCTGCGGATCTGATTTGTAGGTTGGCCGGGATGGTGGCCGTCATCACCGGCGCCGCCAGCGGCATCGGCAAGGCGACTGCCGCCGAGTTCGTCGGGAACGGCGCCAAGGTCATCCTCGCCGACGTCCAGGACGACCTCGGCCGCGCTGTCGCCGTGGAACTGGGCCCCGACGCGGCGTACACCCGTGTGCCATCATAAATAATCTACGAATTTGGAAGATCGTTTTCAAAGACAAATCCGTAGAAGATCCACTTCCACGTCATTAAGCCCCACCTCGCCTGCCGGAGAGCCCTGTGCGAAATAACTTATGAAGAGGATTTACTATAGTCTAAAAATCTTATAGTACGCAAGTTGGTGAAAACGTTTTCGGTGGTGCTCAGTTTGATGATGACTTATGATTTTTATTGTAGCTGATTTATTTTTTCACTGTAACTAATGGTGACTTATTTAGCGTAATTAAAATTTAAAAATGTAAAAATAAAAACAAATTAACCCATCACGGATAATATGAAAGAATACGGAAAAAACAAGAAAAGTCTAAAAACCCAAAAACAAGGAAAAAAACGAAATAAAGGAATGATGAATTAAAAAACAGAAGCCAAAAGCTAAAGTTTAAATTAGCGAGACAAATCAATCTCACTCATTTGGTCTGCCCGATCAAATCAGTGATCATGCCCCCTTATTCTATTGGCAGGAGTTTGGAAGTCATGCCCATCTAAACGCTTTCAGTTTCTGCTTTTAACTTTTTTAAATTAGAAGCCGCTTAAAATCTGTTTTTTTATTTTGACTTTTTTTAACCTTTTTGTTTTTGTTTTTTTATTATCCGTAGAGATATAACAGTATTTTTATTTTTTTTCCTTATTTTTTCTATTTTCCTTTGATTAAACGATTAAAAAATTATTAACCGCTATCATATAATTTCAGCATATAGTCAGAAACTGCAGCCAACAGCCGGGGTTGGAGCGGCACCGCAGATCCATAGATACATCGCTCCAAAGCTGTCAGGTTGACTTCTCTTCCTTTCTTCCAAAGCACGTGAAATCGGATCCACCGACAGCGGACAACGTGACATATATTGTATTATATTATATATAGCACAAGACCAAAATTAGAAGACCAAAACCTGCAGGCTAGTATTCTTATAAGGATCTCGGCACTCTCTTCTACTTCTACTACCTCTCGAGACGAGTATCAGCTTATTACTGCCTTACTCCGGTGAAGAAATAAGCGAGCAGGATGTTCAGAGCCGTGCAACTCGTTGTCAGGTATCATCAAAATATTTTTTTGTAATAATGTTTGCAAGAACAAGCAGTAAAACTCCAAACGTGAGCGAATGGATTGTGTGTGTGTGTTGCAGGGAGAAGAACAAAGTCCTTGGGCCAACCTTGTCAGGTTTCGTCAATGGCTTCACCTCTGCTACGAACTCTCAGAGGTTTGCTTTTTCCTGCAGAACTTTCTTTCAGTTGCTTGTACTCTGTTGCACATCGGACATGGGATGGAATTGTCTTACGTGAAGGTATGCCGCCGATGTGTCTGCAGGTTAGCCGGTAAAGTGTCTGTCATCACCGGCGCCGCCAGCGGCATCGGCAAGGCGACTGCCACCGAGTTCATCAAGAATGGCGCCAAGGTCATCATCGCCGACGTCCAGGACGACCTCGGCCGCTCTGTAGCCGCGGAGCTCGGCCCGGACGCTGCGTATACCCGGTGCGACGTCTCCGACGAGGCGCAAATAGCCGCGGCCGTCGACCTCGCCATCAAGCGGCACGGCCACCTCGACATCCTCTACAACAACGCTGGCATCTCCGGGTCCTTGGCCGAGAACACCGTAGGCTCCCTCGACCTCGCCAACTTCGACCGCGTGATGGCGGTGAACGCCCGGGCGACGCTCGCGGGCATCAAGCACGCCGCGCGCGTCATGGCCCCGCGCCGCCGTGGCAGCATCCTCTGCACGGCCAGCGTCATGGGCGTGCTCACGCCCGGCTCATTACCTGCGTACGCCATCTCAAAGGCCACAGTCATCGGCATCGTGCGGGCGGTGGCGGCGCCACTGGCGCGTGACGGCGTGCGGGTGAACGCCATCTCGCCGCACGCCATCATGACGCCGCTGATGGTGCGCTCGATGACCGAGATGAACCCCGGTGTAAGTGAGGAGGAGCTGAAACGGATGGTGGAGAGGGACTGGAGCGAGGTGGAAGGCGCGGTGCTGGAGCCGGAGGACATCGCGAGGGCAGCCGTGTACCTGGCGTCGGACGAGGCAAAGTACGTCACCGGGCACAACCTTCTCGTGGATGGCGGGTACACTGCGCACAAAGGGGTCAGCGTGCCGGCACGATGAGGAGCTAGTGCCAATACTTCCTCCGTTCACAATGATTGAGCTTTTGGACACTGTCTCTGAAACATAATTTTAGCACAAACTTCTGTTATAATATGTTTGTAAAACATAAGGGAAATCATACTACCAGAGTATTTCCTGAGATAAATCAAATATGAGTATTTCTTGAGATAAATCTACTCATATTATTTTTTTACGCTGAAACTAGAGATATCATTGGTCAAATCAATATAGTTGAACTGCACTTATTTTTTGGGATCACAATTGTTGATGGTGCAACACGTTACTGTTTTATGTATTTGCTAAAAATTAAGGATGAAGTTTTAAACTACTTTAAGACTTATAAGGCCAAGGTTAAGAATCAACTAGAGAAGAAAATAAAAAGATTAAGATCTGATCGTGCAGGAGAGTACATCTCTCATGAATTCTCCCAATTATATTCTGAGCATGGAATAGTTTATAAATTTACATCACCATATTCACCCCAATCAAACGGGGTAGCTGAGAGGAAAAACCAGACAATAACAAACTTGGTTAATACCATGTTAGAGAGTGCCGATAAGCCTAAGACATGGTGGGAGGAAGCTGTATTAACAGCAACTTTCGTCCTAAATAAAGTAATCACTAAAAAGAGTAAGATTACTCCATATGAGGGATGGAAGGGAAGAAAACCTAATGTTAATTTTCTACGAACTTTGGGGAAAGTCAATATACTATTACAGAAAAAGAGAAAGTTTGGATCAAAGAGAGTCGATTGTATTTTTCTAGAATGTGCTCAAAATAGCACGATCTATAGATTTTTAGTAGTTAAATAAAAAACTTCTGAGATTATTGGTAACACGATAATGGAGTCTAGAGATGCTTCATTTTTTGATGATATCTTTCCAATTAGATGTTTCACGAATCCAGAATGTTCAAACTGAAAATATTGAAACTGAGAGTAATCAAACTTCTAAACTTCCTACCATTTCTGAATCAGTATGTGATATCACTAAGAAGGATAATAATCTAATCGCAAAGGCTGCTCATAGGAGTAAGAGACAAAGTGTTAAGAAAACCTTTGGTGATAACTTTATTGTATACCTTATGGATGATGTCCCAAAGACTCTTTGAGAGACTTATGCATTTTCTGATGCTGAGTATTGAAAAGAGATAGTCTGTAGCGAGATGGAATGTATCATGACTAATGGGACTTAGGAGATTACTGATCATCCTATCGAGTGAAGATCTGTATGATGTAAGTGGGTCTTTAAAAAGAAACTAAGGTCTGATGGTACAATTGAGAAGCATAAGACAAGATTTATGGCCAAGAGTTGCACCCAAAAAAGGAGAATATTTCTTTTGTATCTATTCTCTTGTCGCTAGACTAACCATCATCAAAGTGCTCCTTGCATTAGCATCTTTCTATGATCTACATGTTTATTAAATGGATGTGAAGACAATTTTTCTTAATGGAGAGTTGGAGGAAGAAATCTATATGGATCAACTATATAGTTTTGTGATTTTCTAAATAGCAAAATAAGGTACACATATTATTGAAATCCTTGTATGACCTAAAGCAAACACCTAAACAATGACATGAGAAGTTTGACAAAATTTTGACATCTGATGGCTTTGTTATGAATGAAGCTAATAAATGTTTATATTACTATTATGGTGGGGTCAAAGTGTGATTTTATGTTTGTATGTGGATGACATACTTATATTTAGAACAAATACCGCCATAATTGATGAGAGCAAATCTTTCTTATTCCGATGCTTTGATATGAAAGACATAAGAGTGGCAGATGTCATTCTGAATATTAAATTGATCAAGAATGAGTATGAGATCTCTTTGAACCAATTGCATTATACTGAGAAAATCTTAAACCATTTTGGCTATGAGAGTTGTAAAATTTCTCTAACGCCCTATGATGCGAGCATTAAGCTTCAAAAGAAGCAATGGTTTGGAAAAGATCAATTAAGATATTCACAAATTATTGGGTCACTCATGTATTTAGCTGGTGCCACAAGACCTAATATTTTATTTGCTATGAGCAAATTAAATCGGTTTATATTTAACCCAGGAGACGATTAGTGGGAGACACTTGAAAGAGTGTTGTGTTACTTGAGAGCCACACCATCTTTTGGAATTCATTATACTAGATACCTTTCTATATTAGAAGGATACAGTGATTCTAGTGGATCTTTGATGCGGATGAAATGAAATCTACAAGTGGCTATGTGTTTATTTTAGCTGGTGCTGCAGTTTTATGGTGGTCTTGTAAATAGACTATGTTGACGAGGTCAACCATAAAAGTAGAACTTGTAGCGCTTGACACAACCATTGTTGAGGTTGAATAGCTGAGAGAGATTCTGTTGGACTTGCCATGTTGATTTTTGCCTCTGTTTGTATTACTGATTTAAGAGTAAGACATTTTCTTTACCGTGTGCCATGTTGATTTTTGTCACTGTTCGATGAGTTGTCAGACAGTTGTGACTTGAGCGGTCAGGCCGATAAGATTGAAAGTCTCAGGTGATCTTGTATCCTTTGATTCTTGGTTTTGATGAAGCATATGAGTTTATGTTCTCTATTAGATCATATTGGTAATACCGGGAGAGAATGTTTTAAAAAGTCATTCCCCTTACTCTGACTCGCAGTACCCGATGCTAAAGCCTTGCATTGAGCCGACGACCATGGACTGAAGCTCAAAGCTTGCTCCACTTCATCCCACAGTGAAGAGTAATTAAATGCATCCGCGACGGCCGCGCGTTTGGCGCTCATCTTTGACATTGCTGCGGCGATCTTGATCTAGAAGTTCGCAGTTCTGTCTGTCATTTTCTCAGTCAGGAGAAATACAACGAAAAAAAAACGCTTTGCAAATATCTATCTCGTGGTCCAAAATTGCATGCTTTCTAGTATTGTACATCTCCACTCTGGCCAAGTCAGGAACGTGCATGGACTTGTGTTGGGATAGCGCGGCATGGCATGAGACCGTAGCGATTTGTAAGCAACATCCATGTGTGCTTATGGAGACATGTGCTGTGACTTTTGTCTTATCATCACATGTGCTTCCGGTCAACAAATCCTGTCGGTGAAATTACGGCCCCTTAGCTTCTGGCTTTTTTGAAAACCACTTAAAATATATTGACTTCTACTTTTAATTTATTATAGTTTTTTGTTTTTTATCTTTTCTTTTTTCCTCTTATCTATTTGTATTGTCCGTAAGGATATAAATATTATTTATTTATTTTTCTTAATTGTTTTTAGAAAAAAATATTAGAGTCGTTACGGTACAATTTCAGCTTAAAAACTAAAAGCTAGTTAGAGCACAATTACATCTCCTTTACCTATACGCCTCCAACAAACAGCAGCAGCCCAGAGACAGTTCGGTATAAGAGGTAAGGCTAGTGTCTTCGACTCCCGGTTATGGGCCTGTTCTTTTGGATTTCTAAAAGTGGCTTTTGGCTTTTGCTACAGTACCTAACTTTCAAACGAAGTATTTTCTTAAGACGGGGTCCACAAGTTAATTGTAGTACACGTTAAAAGCTTAACATCTGTATCAACCAAAATCACAAGCGAGTATCTCTCTCTCCGTAATCTCTATCGCAAACAGCCAAAATTCAAAAATTTCAGCTAAAAGTCATAAGCCGCAGCCAAAAAGAACAGGCCCATGTAAAAGCGAAGCACGGGAGCAGGAGGAACACGTCACAATCCGCTCACGATGTTCAGAGCAACGTGCCTCGCTCTCAGGTCTGTCTCGATCTTCTTCCTCATGTACTGGTTGTTTTGTTTCGAGGAATGAGTTAGTTCTAGCGTCAATAACCCTCCGTCTTGTTTGATTTGAGAAATGAGATGAACTACGTAGATGTACTGGTCTGCTTGTGTGTGTGGCAGGGGGAAGAGCAGAGCTGCAGGGTCAACTTCTCGTCCCTTCGTCAACCACTTGTCAGTTGCTTCGCATTCTCAAAGGTTCCTTTAAGTTTGATTTTTTTTTTGGTTCCTTATGCTCTCTTGCTTAGCATGTGAGGTTCCAACAAGCCCTGATGATCAAAGAGTGTCTGAATCGCGGGTGTGTAGGTTGGCCGGCGCGGTGGCCGTAATCACCGGCGCCGCTAGCGGCATCGGTAAGGCGACTGCCGCGGAGTTCATCAAGAATGGCGCGAAAGTCATCATTGCCGACGTGCAGGACGACCTTGGCAGCTCTGTTGCCGCGGAGCTTGGGCCGGACGCAGCATACACCCGCTGCGACGTCACCGAGGAGGCGCAGGTCGCCGCGGCAGTCGACCTCGCCGTCAAGCGGCACGGCCACCTTGACATCCTCTACAACAACGCCGGCATCTTCGGGTCCGCAGCAGCGGACCCGATGGGCTCCCTCGACCTCGCCAACTTCGACCGCGTGATGGCGGTGAACGCCCGGGCGACGCTCGCCGGCATCAAGCACGCCGCGCGCGTCATGGTCCCACGCCGCCACGGCAGCATCCTCTGCACTGCCAGCGTCATAGGCGTGCTCACGTCCGGCTCGCTGCCAGCGTACGCCATCTCGAAGGCCGCCGTCATCGGCATCGTGCGGGCGGTGGCGGGGCCGCTGGCGCGCGACGGCGTGCGGGTGAACGCCATCTCGCCGCAGGCCATCATGACGCCGCTGATGGTGCGCAGGATGGCCCAGGCGCACCCCGGCGCGAGCCTTGAGGAACTGAAGCGGATGGTGGAGAGGGACTGGAACGAGCTGGACGGGGCGGTGCTGGAGCCGGAGGACATTGCGAGGGCGGCCGTGTACCTCGCGTCCGACGAGGCCAAGTACGTCACCGGGCACAACCTCATCGTCGACGGCGGGTTCACGGTGCATAAAGGGGTCGGCACGCCGGCGCGTTGAGCGGTTAGTGCCAAGATTTGGCAAGTTTACCATCGTTGTTGCCGTTGGAATAAGCAAGGCTGCCGGTCCGTCGCAAGAACTGTGTTTGCAAAAATGGAGCATGCATGAGTTCCACCGTGCGATGTTCGTTCCGTGCTGCGTTGCGTTGCACGATTGACGTGCCAAAGAGCAACCGTGGAACCCAGAGCTTTTGCGTCAAATCACTCGACAGCTCCACAGTAAGTGTACCTGTCATGAGTGAATAGTCGGGCCTACTTGGCCGCGCAAGTCGTCGACGTTACGACTAGGGGCGGCTGAAAAGAGTATTGTTTAAACTTCAAGCAAAAACAGCAGTATAATTTCTCCAAAAAACAGTGAAGTTTAATGTTTCCCAAGCAAAAGCAGCCCCGTGTAAAAATCTCTCTTTGATCCGTATGCTCAATTTCTCTTTGCATTCATCTAGAGCGTTGATTCTCGATCCCACGGTTGTCAAGGCTGTGCCTCTGGTGCCTTCGGTACATGAAGGCAGACGATGTGATTCCCTCCTGTGCTCAAGTCTAGGACATGAGCAAGTTGCATTTGGCCTCCTTGCCGATTTGTGCCGACTTTCTTGTTGATGTGGCTCCTCTCCTGTAATGTCTGCTCCCGGTCAACAAATCGTCTTTCTAGGAAATTTCGTGTGGTCACAGAAGATACAGAATAATACCTTTAAAGAAACGGAAGCGACTGGAAAATAAAAGCAGTATATATAATGAGGTCAAGGTCTTTCTGAGAACTGGGTAAACTTGTAAGTACAGCTTGAGCTCAGAGTGAAGCAGTTGCACTGTTGGAACTTTAAGTACGAGGAGCCAAGAACACGCAATCAGCTCGCAATGTTCAGAGCAATGCACACCGCTCTGAGGTACGTGATGTCAGTACTACCTTTCTGCAGTTCCCTGTTGTTTCAACTGAAGTGTGCAAACCAATTGGGTGCAGGGGGCAGAGCAAAGCTACGGCTGGTCTCGTCGCGAGCCACTTCTCCACGTCGTCGAATTCTGAAAGGTTTCTTCCCCGGCTTGGCACCCTTGTTGCCGGTGTTGCTTGTCAAACAACCGGTTTTAACTTTGTCCGAATTGTGGGGCATGTAGGTTGGCCGGGAAGGTGGCCGTGATCACCGGCGCCGCCAGTGGCGTCGGCAAGGCGACCGCGGCAGAGTTCATCAAGAATGGCGCGAAGGTCATCCTTGCCGACATCCAGGACGACGTCGGCCGCTCAATCGCCGCCGAGCTCGGCCCGCGCGCGACCTACACGCGGTGCGACGTGACCGACGAGGCGCAGGTCGCCGCGGCAGTGGACCGTGCGGTGGAGATCCACGGCCACCTCGACGTCCTCTACAACAACGCCGGCATCAGCGGCTCCATGGCCCCGATCCCCCTGGGCTCCCTCGACCTGGCGGAGTTCGACCGCGTGATGGCGATCAACGCCAGGGCCATGGTCGCGGGCGTGAAGCACGGCGCGCGCGTGATGGTCCCTCGACAGAGCGGGTGCATCCTGTGCACGGCCAGCGTCGCGGGGCTGCAGGGCGGCGTGATGCCCCACGCGTACTGCATCTCGAAGGCCACCGTGATCGGCCTGGTGCGGTCGGTGGCGGGGGAGCTGGCGAGCCAGGGCGTGCGGGTGAACTCCATCTCGCCGCACGGCATCGCGACGCCGTTCGGGATGGGCGCGCTGGCCCAGTTACTCCCGGAGTCCAGCGACGAGGAGCGGAAGCGGATGATCGAGAAGGATCTGAGCGAGCTGCGCGGCGCGGTGCTGGAGGCGGAGGACGTGGCGAGGGCCGCCGTGTACCTCGCGTCGGACGAGGCCAAGTACGTAAGCGGCCACAAGCCCACAACCTCGTCGTGGATGGCACGTACACGGTGGTGAAGCGGCCCAACATACAGGCGCGCTGACCAACTCTCGCCATCGACAAAGTTTTTGCGACTTCTTTGGCAAAGTATCCTCGATGATGGTGGGTTCACCGTGCACGGCAGCACGTTGAGGAGTGACCTGTGTGCCATGATTTGGCAAGTTTTTTTTTCTTTTTGTCGTTGTTGTTGGTGGAATAAAGTGCCGTGTTCGACACCTAGAACGATCAGGCTTTCACGCACCGTCCGTTCCCAGCAAGAACTATAAGTGAGTTTTTTTTTTTGTTGATAACTTATAACTTAAATATTTTAATAATGGTTGTTTGTGAGAAGTAGTATATATAGGAAAATAGTCGTATGTGATTTTAACTGGTACAACTAGACGCAATATACTTTTTACTACAATCTTACTATTGACCTCACCTTAAAAAATATACCATTTAAAAATTAGTTACTATAGATAGTATAAATATAAACTAGCTTTTTAAGATGGAAAAAACCCAGCCATATGTTTGCAACGATGAGGTATGCATTCTGCCGCAATATTCATTCTGCACTTCATTGCGATATTGACAAACGTGTAGAATGCGGTTAGGGCTTGGCGGTATGTGCTTTTGTGCTTGTGGAACCATACAATGGAGAACAGGAGAAGGGAAAGAAAAACAAAGGAAATATTAGATCACCAGTGATAGCTGAATGAATCACACACTTGTTGATTGAATTATTCAGAGTTACAACTTACATATATATAGTACTCTAGCTATAAGTATGAACACTTCCGTGCATGCCTTCATGCAAGCATGGGAATACGTAAGGGATAGAAGCTAAAGAGTGTTGCATGCCTTCATGCAAGCATGGGAATACAAAAGGGATGGAAGTTAAAGAGTGCTGAAGATAAATGTCTAACACTCCCCCGCAGTTGAAACGGGACCTTGCCGAACGTTGAGACTGGAGCGAAACTCTTGGAACACCGACGTGGGTAGTCCTTTGGTGAAGATGTCGGCGTACTGGGAGGACGTCGGGACATGCATAACACGGACGTCACCGAGACCGACGCGTTCACGAACAAAGTGGAGGTCAATCTCCACATGCGTGGTACGTTGATGCTGGACCGAATTGCTGGCGAGATAGACAGCGCTGACGTTGTCACAGTAAACAACAGTGGCACGCTGAAGCGGGTTGAAGAGCTCCATGAGGAACTGGCGTAACCATAAGGCCTCCGCCACACCATTGGCGACAGCGCGGTACTCGGCCTCAGTGCTGGACCGGGACACCGTATTCTGCCGTTTGGAGGACCAGGAGATGAGACTATCTTCGAGGAAGACTGCATAGCCAGAGGTGGACTTCCGGGTGTCAGGGCAATCAGTCCAATCAGCATCGGTGTAGACAGTCAAAGCGGTAGTGTTGGTGCGGGAAAGAACAATGCCATGATCAAGAGTCCCGTGAAGGTACCTCAGTATCCGCTTCATCAAATTAAGATGAGGCTCTCGAGGGTCATGCATGAATAAGCAGACTTGTTGCACATCATAAGCAATATCCGGACGTGTGAAGGTCAAATATTGTAGATCGAGCACCTGCCAGACTGCGGTAGTGGGTCGGATCAGCCACAGAAGCACCATCACCAGAGAGTTTGGCATGTGTATCCACTGGGGTGCTACAGGACTTACATGCTGACATCCCTGCATGCTCCAGAATATCCAGGATATACTGACGTTGTGAGAGAAAAAGCGCACCACCACAACGGTTGACCGTGATCAACAAAAAATGATGAAGAGGTCCAAGATCCTTCATTGCAAACTCCCGCTGAAGAGCCTGAATGGTGCGTCGGAGAAGACCTGGAGAGGAAGCCGTCAACACAATGTCATCGACATATAGAAACAGATAGATAGTATCTGGACCACGCTGACAAATGAATAAGGATGTGTCGGATTTGGCATGCACAAAACCAAGAGAGAGGAGGTGGGAGGCAAACCGACTGTACCATACCTGATGTGCCTGCTTTAGGCCATAGAGTGACTTGTTCAATCGACACACAACATCAGGCCAAGTAGGGTCCACAAAACCAGAGGGTTGTACACAGTAGACTGTCTCAGAAAGCGTGCCATGGAGAAAATTATTCTTCACGTCGAGCTGATGAATTGGCCAATCACGAGAGAGCGCCAATGTGAGAACTATGCGGACAATAGCGGGCTTGACGACAGGATGGGAAGTTTCATCAAAGTTAATGCCGGGATATTGGGTGAAACCACGAAAAACCCAACGTGCCTTGTACCGATCGAGAGAACCATCTGGCCGAAACTTGTGACGAAATACCCATTTATCGGTGACAATATTGGCGCCTGAAGGACGGTGGACGCAAAATACTGTAGAACTGGCCCCTGTGGTAGATGGCGTCCTCTGGGCCAAGAGGCGCGGGCGCCAATGTCCAATTGCCGTCCCTCGCCGTCGTGAAGGCTGGGCCTTCGCTGAGGGCCTGGAGGAGCATCGCCTCGTAGCTGCCGGGCCGCGGGGAGGGGGACAGTACGACCTTGCGGAGGAAGTTGCGGCGCAGGCGCGACCGGCAGTACGTCTCCGGCGGGCTGGGCCTCCACCCTTGGCTATCCTCGAACCGGATCAGCTTGTAGTTTCCCCGGTCGAACACGAACTTGTTACCTTGGGCGGCGTCGAGGCAGTGCATGGTGGTGAGCGCCGGGAGCTCCGTCTGCACGCCGGTGACCGGATTGAAGAGGTGAAGGCGCGACTGCCAGTAATCCGCCGTCACGAGCCATCCGCCCGACGAGCCAACGACGACGCGGCTGCGCATCGCGGGCCTCGGGACGTGCACTGTGACGGCGCGCCCGTCCGTGAGGGAGAAGAGCCTGGCCGTTCGCCGGCCGTGGCCCGGGAGCACTAGCCACGGCGCCCCCGGCCTGCGGGGGCCAGGCGCCGTGCGGTGTACGTGGAGCCAGGAGACGCAGACTGCAGCAAAGGCGAGGCGGCCGTGGACGTCGTCTAGCAGCTCCGGTGGGAGCTCCGACCAATCGGCCATCGGCATGCACGTACAAGCTTGCAAGCACAGAGACGATTGTGTTATGCGTTGGTGGCGTCGATCAGGGCCGCCTCCCATATTATTAATCTGTTCGAGAGCGCTCCTGGGCGAGTCCGACGCGGACTCACTTGGCTGTGCAGCCGCTTTCGCGCTCGGTCTCGGACTCATCCTATTTCGAGGAGGTAGCTCCAGGGTTAAAACTTTCTTCCAAAATTTCGCGAAATGGATAAAATTTCGTCCCTTGCAGTACCCTCCAAAACAGGTTTTATTTGGCTAAAATATGGCTGAATTTGGCCCTATTCGAAATTTGTTCAAATTTTATTCAAATTTTGGTTAAATTTTATCAAAAAGTGATTTTTTCCGTCCGAATTTTCGAACAGTCCGTTCCTTTCACCAGTGTCTGAAAATTTATCGCATCCGAAAGTTTTAACATTGGATAGCTCGGAGATTTTGAGCGAATGCGGCAGTTTGGTGGTGAACAGTGTCCAAAATTCACCAAACGCCACCTAAGTGTGCACTAACGCTGGGCGATGTAACCACTTTGCGGGGAGCAAAAAGATCGATCCGTATCTTGAGCGCATCCGATTGCTCTGCAGCAATGACTAGACTGCGACGAGACCCCATCACCAAAGCTGCGCCCATTAACCCTTTTAAGAGAACATCCATCAGTTTAATTTGCTTGGAGAGAATGAAATAAGTTGCATTGAAGCGCAGCTGCGTAGGACTGGGAGCAGCAGGAAGAACGCCGCAACTCCTTGGAGATGTTAAGAGCAGTGCAGCTCGTTCTAAGGTATGATCAAGATAGCTGGGATTTGTTCGCTCGTAGAAGGAAGAGCCAGTGAAACCGTTTGATCGATGGGTTGTTTGTGTGTGTGTGTGACGCAGGGGAAAGATGAGCGGAGTAGCGTCGTCTGGCCTCGTCAACCACTTCTCCACGACTCCCAATTCTCAGAGGTTACTTCATCTATTGTTAGTGTTGCATTTGCTCTGCTGCAACCTGGAGTGCTGGACAACCGAACTGTCAATTTATCCTGGGGAGATATATATGCAGGTTGGCAGGGAAGGTGGCAGTCATCACCGGCGCCGCCAGTGGCATTGGCAAGGCGACCGCCGCCGAGTTCATCCGGAACGGCGCGAAGGTCATCCTCGCCGACATCCAGGACGATCTTGGCCGCGCTGCCGCTGCCGAGCTCGGCCCGGACGCGTCCTACACGCGCTGCGACGTCACCGACGAGGAGCAAATAGCGGCAGCTGTTGACCTCGCGGTGACACGCCACGGCCGCCTCGACATCCTCTACAACAACGCCGGCGTCAGCGGCCCGAAGACGGACTTACCTTCCCTCGACCTCGCGGACTTCGACCACACCATGGCGGTCAACGCCCGGTCCGTCGTCGCTGGCGTCAAGCACGCCGCGCGGGTGATGGTGCCTCGCCGCAGCGGCTGCATCCTCTGCACGGCAAGCACCGCGGGGGTGCTCGGCAGCGTGGTGCCTCACGTGTACAGCATCTCGAAGGCCACGGTGATCGGCGTGGTGCGCGCCGTGGCGGGGGAGCTGGCGCGGAACGGCGTGCGGGTGAACGCCATCTCGCCGCATGGCATCGCGACGCCGTTCGGCGTCAGCGGGCTGGCCGAGCTATACCCCTGGGCGAGTGGCGAGGACCTGACGCGGATAGTGGAGAGGGACATGAACGAGATGGACGGGGCGGTGCTTGAGGTGGACGACATCGCGAGGGCGGCCTTGTACCTGGCGTCCGACGAGGGCAAGTACGTGAACGGGCACAACCTCGTGGTGGACGGCGGTTTCACGGTGGGGAAGCGGCTCAACGTCTCGGCGCCTTGAGGAAGAACAGTTGAGGGAGGCCATAGGTCGCCGGCCTTGAGGTAGAACGTTTCGTCAGTTCTTTCCAGAGCAAGTGTGTCTTTCGGCGATCGCAAGGAATCTTTTGGTAGTGAATTATGTACTACACGGTGTTAAGCCTTCGATCCCCGTATATTACATTTGTTACCGCGTGTCACGTATACTAAACCAATAAACATTGTTACCACTTTCTTGACCTCCATTAAACCAATAAATTATGTACGAGGAGGCAGGGCGACACGCCGGCCAAGCCGCACGACGATAAGCGCGCAGACGACGAAGCCGGTCAAGATGAGGCAGAGAGGGGACGCCGCTATCGGAGGAGAGACGCATCCGTCGCCACCTCCCCCTAGCGTGCATCGTGACCACGCCACCTCCCCTCGCGCGGCATCTTGATAGTACCCCTATCCTATGCAGTGTTGATTTTAGGCCATGTTTTTTTGTTATTAAATGATTTTTTAGTTTTTCTAAATAATCACTATTTGTTAGATTAATAAATCACATCCATAAACAACAGACTAATAAGAGAACAAGCTCTTAGTTTAGAGTTTTGGCAGTATTGGTACTATTTGATATCATATCAGCAGAAATAGTACCCATCGTACGGAATTAGCAGAAATGGCCCCTTCACCGTATGGCCACTGCGTGGAACGAACAACGAGCCGACGCCTACCCGCTGCCATCTTGTGGTGGAGCTAGCTCCCGTACAATGGCAATGTAGCTTTGTATGGTTGCGTTCCATGAGATGTGATGATTAATAATCATCGTCCGCATGTGCATAGAATAGATTAACTAATGCATGTGCATGGAATAGTGAGTTCATATGCATGGAATAGTGCAACTACATGATAGATAAATAATGCTCGTCCGCATAGTGGCCATGTGGCGTGCAATAAGCGCATGTGTATGGAATAGATTAATCAGTGCATATGCATGGAATCATGGGCGAAGGATTCGAGTGCACACTTCAATATACATGTACGATCGCCATTATTTCTGTAAAACCTAGGCTACGAGAGCTATTTTCGCTAATTCATTCAGCAAATATGTCAATATGTCTCCTTAGTTTTCGCTAATTCGTTTGGTAAATGTACCAATACGGTCAAAACCTCTTTAGTTTACGTACGTGGGTATTCCCTGTGATCTGAAGTAGACGTCGCGCGTAATCTAAATATCGCTTAATAAGGCTGAGTGCAGAACATGTACAGAACATGAGATTGCCACGTCACAGAACAGCGCTCTTTGTGTAGAGAGCGAATGAAACTGTATGGAAGTATTGATATTAAGGACCCGCTTGGTGCTATTCTAAAAATGTTTTTTGAGCATTACATATTGTGAGTATTGATATTAGAGAAATGCTATAGAACATTCGACTGATGAACAGTATATTTCCTTTTCGTCTCGATCGCCGACGACCATCCGCATCCCGCGTCCGGCGACGTTGCAAGTATCCATTGCCGACTTTCAGTCGAGTCTACGGCGTACGTAGACACAATTGTAACTTGGCATCGTAATCAAATTGATGCTAGATGTCCGTACGTGTGCATCGCATCGATCGATGATTGGACAACGAGGGCACGGGCTCGCAGCTCTCGGCAATCACGCCTGTATATTTGCTGCAGCCATGGTATATGTTGAAAATGAATATTAGCCGCGGAAAGGAGAGACTTTTAAAACAAGAGAACAAATTACAAAGAAAGTGAGGAAAATATATACGCAAGGTGAATACGAGAGAAGTAGGGTACATGATAAATTTACGACCTCTTATCTTATCTCTAGAACAAGACAGAAACAAGATAAGTAAGAAGCTATTTCAAAAATCCATATATTTATATTAATTTCGGACTTCTTCAAACATAAGCCCAAAACAAAAACTAATATAAATATGAGAAATGCTAGCGCCCGGACGTTCGATCCGGGCGCTAGCTCTGGACGCTCAATTGCAATATTTTTTAGCCATGTTTATAATATTTTTCGTCTATGTTTACAACATTTTTTCTTGCAATTTTTTATTTCATGTATGTAACATCGACTTTTGTATCACACATTTTTGTTGTATACAATGATTAAAATTGTTACACACATTATCTAAGAATGTTGCATCGGAGGGTACCATGCAAATACTCACATCGTTCTTTCTTTTTTGTTGTATATATGGTCGACAAGTGTTGAAAACATGGACGAGAAATATTGTGGATGGGAATACTCATATTCTTTTTCATTTTTTGTTATAAATATAGACAAAAAAACATTATAAATATAGCAAAAAAAGTATTATAGTCGAGCGTTCAGAGTTGAACGCCCGAGTCAAACGTCCAAGATATAGCATTACCCTATAAATAAACAGAACACACCTAACTATACTTTGGAGACGGCACAGATGGAATGGACGCTTCATCAGATCAAGATTTCGAGAGCAAGCAAGCTATCAGCAGCTATCAGCAGTGAAAGGAACCCTAGTTATCGGATAGTACAACATGAGATGCTCCATTATGACGGCATCTTTTGATTTGATTGCTGCTGCTTCCAAGTCGTTGTTGAATCTAATGACCTGCCCAACTCCTCACCAAACCCTGCAGCAGCCATATTACTGTTGGTTTTCTTAAACCTTTTATTAATTCTATAAAGACTTTTCGATCTACTATCTATTTCTTTATTGTTTTTATGGTGCCGCTCATGATTGTATTATAAGACTGGTGGGTATAAATCTATTTATAGACTCCACTTTTAGATGTTACAAAGCGACCAATCTGTTTTGTTGGTACACAATAAGACTTCTGAATCATATCATCAACCACAATCAGACATGCCGATTTAATGAGTCTAAAATATACTAGTCCCTAGCACATATGTGAATCATACACCATGATCAGATTATTTATGAGATCAAATCCAATCTGATCATGTGGGTCAACAGCCTCCAGAGCCGATCCTGCAAAATAAAACCAGCTATTTCGTTCTGTGATGTATCCAGATTAAACATATGCATGCATATTAAATTCCAGTAGACTCGATCTCAATAAATATGTCTACCATATTCCAACACAGCCCTCGGCACCTTGAGTATCAATTCCTCAAGTTAAGTTCTGCATCAAATTATTCCTTATCACTTGCATCAATAATATGTATTGGCACCAAACTTCTTTGCAAGACCGCAAACATCAATCATTCACAAGGTGATAGTTTTTTTGCCCTCCCTTTCTCAATGCTATCGATATGTCAACTAATCTAGGTTAGAATAAAGTATTTCAGCTCCATTCAGATTGAGGTAATAAGCTTTTCGCTTTAACAAATACATATTTGCTCTGGCACATGGTTAACTCTAGAGTAATGTTTGAAACTGGTTGAATTTCCCTTTTTGTTAGCACCAGTTCAAATTGACGAGAAAATGATATGTCCTACTAGATATAGTAAGATTCATTCTAACATTCGTAAAACTAACGATTGAATTGTTTCATCTTCTTTCCCTGATGCCCACATATTGAATATTTGCATGCCCCTGGCTTTGTGGCAAAGTAACTCACTAAAGGTTGTAGTTCCTTGCACAGATGATTTGTTAAACCACTTCTAATTTTATATCCATATCATGAATGCTGGAGTTGTTGTCCCTTGGGGCTTTCTTCATGTTTAGATAAAAAGTTGAATATTTTGTTACTGCAACTTTCATGATACTTTTGCAGAACAACACATATGGTTCGTTACTTTACCACTACATCAGATGTGTATGCTTTACCAGTGCCTTACATAAACGGTCTTGTTCTTATTTCACTTGTAGATGTTATGGTATAGTTAGCATAATCTTTAATTCTTTGTTAGCTTCCTGTACATTTTCACTACATTAACTTATTTATTATCCGAAGAGAGCAAAGTACTACAACCAGTATTGCTATCATTTTGTAGAATGTTTACTGAAGGGCAAACTATCCTGATCCTTTTAAACATTATTAGTTCTCATAGTATTTTTGCCTCAGTAACATTTTAAACTCAGTGAACTCACTTTTTTTTGGTCAAATAAACATCATGTCAAACCATTGGAGCGTGTTTCATTTGAAAATTTTGGTTATTTGTGAAACTGAAGGTAGTTCTTTGTGCTTTTTGGACAGAATTTCCTCATTTTGCCTCATGCTTGAACTACTGATTCTATTAATTGGGTCAGTTAGTAGCAAGAAGACATTGGTGTTTACTTACCAATATTTCCCACCACAATTTCTGTCTTGGAAAAGGCAAAATTGTTGTCAAATGAAAAATGATCTGTGAGTAAATGACTTCTACTGTGTTGTTAACCTACCTGTACTATTCTTTGCTGCAGTATGCCTGTGCTGTTATTTATCCTTCTAAAGAAACGAAAAGATAGGATGTGATGTTGTTAGTACTCCAGATAAACGTTAGAGAGGATGCTATTTTGTTGTCCATGTATGTTACATCCTGAACGCCCTGAGTTGCATTTTGGTTTTACTTTGTTCTTTTGTCAGTTTTGTGATGGCCAGATAGCATCTCGGCATTTCTGTATTACTAGATCAGAAAGAGTACTTGATTTGTCCATGGCAGCATGATGTATACTTAAGATCTTTATGGCAAAGCCCTATGTTTTTTTCATTGAATTTGATGCTAGCTGTAATTAACCAATCCAGAGATTTAGCCTTTCACCATGCAATCTAATATGCCCATTTTCACAGGACAAACCTTGAAAATAATTTGAGCTTCTCTGAATTTCAGAGATTTATTGTATTGAATTTACAACCCAATTTTTGGATGCTTTATGTGATTATCCTGTTATGTCTGAATATATGGTTTTTAATCTGCTCCTCTAAATGGTTATGCATGCTCCTTGATTTGTAATATGGTTTTGTATAAATGCTTCATAACTGACATTTATTATCGTTGTTCGTTAACAAAATTGCAGACATCTCTCATTTTAACAGCAGCTGCCTTCTCTCATGAGCAAGCGAGTGCTGGTGCTTCCAAGGTAGTGTTAGCGATGCAAACAGATTGAATACGGACAAATAATGTTTTTACCATATTTGTTTTCATATTTCTCATAAGTAGCCTACTTAGATGACACCTTACTAGCAATGGAACTTAGTCGTATTTCTATTGTTTAAAGTTTATGAAGCTCAGTTATGTTCCAGCGCCTTGGTCTATAGTTTGTCTTACTATTTTGTGCTGTCTAATTAGCTAACCAATCAATGCCGATGATTTATACCTTTATTGAGTTAGTGACTTAGTTCTTAGTTTATGAGGTAATGCATCATCACTATGTTTTGTATGGAGGGTGCCCTTTTATTGTGTTTTAAGTGTCGAACTGCAGGAACTTACGGCGAAACTAAAATAATTCTTACAAGTGTCGAATCTAAATTTTGTTTTCTCTTGTAACGCATGGACACAGAATTAGTATTTATTAAAAAGAAATGTTTGCGATCCATTTCTGTTTAAGTTGCATATGATCCATAAAAAACCAGGCCCAATGGACGAAAGGATTTTACCACTACTCATAAATCCATACCAAACTGCCCATGTGCATCCGCGCCTCATCCTTCGCAGAATCACAGGTGACCAAGATAGTATAGAATACGGGTAGCTCCAGTGGTCAGTGCCCCCACCGAGAGCCTGCTCTTTTTGGCTGTAATCTATGATTTTTTATTAAAATTTTTAAATTTTGGCTGTTTGTGATAGAGATAACGGAGCGAGAGATACTCGTTTGCGATTTTGGTTGATACAGATGTTATGTTTTTAACGTATAATACAATTAACTTATAGATTCTATCTTAATAAAATACTCTATTTAAAGATTTGATACTATAACAAAAGATAAAAATTATTTTTAAAAGCCATAAATAACAGCCCAAAGATTCCGCCAGGCAACACTAAAAACGCGACGGGCTCAACTAGTTAGGACCCCTTCTCTTCTGATCAGATTGGACGTGTGTGCAATTTTCTGGGTGGGAGACTTTCACCACTCACGCACATATAATACATCACATTTATACCATGCACTTGTAACATACAAGAGCGAAACTAGAATAAAAATAACTAGGTTTTAACACTTCATCATACATATAATAGCATACATAATTTTCAAGCAATGTTACGCTAAACAGTAATATGTCTGATAATTTTTAGCATCAACGTTTCAACATAACCAAATACAGTATGATGGTAAAGTAGTGATCGAAATACTTACCAACATGAAGAAACCCGACAATAATATTAGTAGAAATGACAAACAAAAGTTTGTTGGTATTGGTAAAATACATCATCCGACCTCAATAGCCTATTAAAAGAGAATAAGATTACTTAAAGTTTTCAAGTAAAAAATAATAGAATGATCAAATGTAAGCTAATGTATTACTTTGTAGTGTTTACGTTTTTTCAAGTTCATAAAGCGATGGACCGTAATATCATTCATGAAATCATTACCAATTAATTAAAAACCAATTAGATATTTGTATGTTCAATAGTCCAAGAATAATATAATAGAAAAATACGTCTAGTGGCTTACTTACTTGACATGGTGGTCAAATAATACAACTTTGCATTCGATTTGCAACGAGTTACGCCGGTATTTCAAAAATTAAAATTGAAACCCCTACAATTCGGTAAAAAAATAATCAACAATATTTACATTGAAATCATAACTCATAAATTTAGCCCTGTGCTTGAAACAAATTGGAAGAATTAAGAAAAATATATAGTAAAGTACATATTGATTAAATGGACCTAAACTTCCTTCTGCCGACAAGGGCACGAAGTAGCAGGGACCAGACAACACCGCGACAAGATGGTAGGTGAGGACGGACGGTGGCGCCGATCTCCCGTTCTTCGGTGACTAATCGCTAACTGGCTGAGTGCGGCTGTGCGACAGATGTGGTGCACATCTCTTGACCAATCATATGAGACGAGCAGGCGTCGAGGATTGCTACAAGGTGACATGCTTTGAAATCGATCAAATAAACGTCATGGCCTATGGTTGTCCTTCCTCTTGGATTGACTTAAGAACTGGCTCGGCCTATTGTAGTTGTTTAATGGGTTGAGAGAAGCGGAGGCTTCTGGTATACTGCTGTTAGCTATTGAGAATTTGAGTTGCTGGTGATCCTTTCTTTGGGTTTCAAGAAAGAAATCAGATGTACTAAGTTTAGACCAAGAGATTCATATATGGACAGAAGATACCGATTCCTTCAAAAAATTTGAACCGATGTCATGTGACACTGGGATGCTAACATGGGTCCGCCCTTACAACAACGCCGGCGTCACCGGGTACTACGGGGGCTCCCACGCGTACTTTACCTCCAAGACGGCGGTCATCGGCATGGTGCGCTCGGTGGCGTCGGAGCTGGCGAGCAACGGCGTGCGGGTGAATGCTACCTCCCCGCACGCCATCGCGACGCCCTGGGCGATGCGGTCGTTGAGTGACATGCTCCCGGTAGAGCGGGAGTTGGCGCGTGCGTCAAGGCACGCCCAGCCCACCGTGCTTCGTGCCGCTTCGCGTGCGTCGCCGGCTCGGCCCGATCATCTCGCGTGCTGCGCGCCGCGGTCGGCCCGTCTTGTTTTCGGCCAGGCCCAAGCACGGCCCAAAGCCCGCGTCTGCTGGCGTTCGTCGTGCTGCCACCAAGCCCACCAAAGTAACTATACACGACGAAAGCGATGGCGACAATGGTAGCGATGGCGCCATCTTCCTTTCTCTTATACCCGTCTTATTAAAACATACTTTATTTGTGCAATGAGTACTGTATGATATATATGATTGATGCAAGATTGGACTTGAGACTTCGGTTCACATGATCATGTATAAATAATGCTCGCAGATATGTTTGTACTTCCTCAGAGGAAATTTTGTATAGAGTCGTGTAAGATCAAGTACCCCAGTTCTTTTGCCTTCTACACTGTCTAATTGAAACATGCTAAATCTATCATACCTGTGATTTGTGAATGGGTTGGCATCATTCCATGTTCTAGTGTTGTGCTCATATAACAACATTTTTGCCATCTCTATAACTAACATCATGACCCCGTCGTTGTTTTGAGAAGATTGCCAATGATCCGTAAGATGGTTCTGTTCTAAGTCATGTAGTTTCATGCATATATATAACATACTGATATTTGTTTGAAATAATATACATTCATCACATATACACACACACATCCTCATCTCATATACACACACATCACAAGTGCAAAAATGAAGAACAACAATTGACATATTATATCACAAGTGCAAAAATAAACTCGACCTAAATCACAGCATATCTTTCCTCTCATTTCATATATACATCACACATTCACATCTCCAAAACCTAACTTAATCTTTAAATTTGGCATTCTAAGGATCTCTCCGCAGATGTATATGTCACATCGGATGTATCGGATCTTTTCGCGATGAAATTAAAATTTACGAGGGCTAGAACAGAAAAAATCAAAATAGATAAAAACCTATTCGTATATTTCGAAAAACTAAAGGACTAAATCGCAAAATATGAAAAACCTAACCCTAAAATCCTCCTCCGCCGCCCAACTCATTCCTCCCGAATCCCGACTCAGTAGCCTCCTCGATCCCTTCTCCCTCCTCCTCGCCCTCCTCCCAAATCTTCCCACGCCCCCCCGCCGCCTCCTCCTCCTCCTCCTCCTCCGCCCCCTCCTCCCGGATCTCCCCACCGCCCCTCCTCGCCGCCCCCTCCTCCCCGCCCCCCTCCTTCCCCTTCTCCCGGCCTTCTTCCCGGATCTCCCCGCCACCCCCCTCCGCCACCTTCCTCCCTCCCATGGCCGCCTCTCCTCGGCGCCCCTCCCCAGCCTGTTCCTCCTCTCCCCGTGCCTCCTCCTCCCAGTGGTTCCTCCTCTCCCCCTGCCTCCTCCTCCGCCCCCATGCCGCCCTCCTCCCCGTCGTCCCCTCCTCCCCGGTCACCCCTTCTTCCCCGCCCCCTACTTTGCCGCCTCCTCCCCTCCCCTCCTCCTCCCCCGCCTTCCCCCCGCCTTCCCAGCGCCTCCTCCTCCGCGCCTTTCTCCCCGCCCCCCTCCTCCCCGCCCCCCTCCTCCCGGCCGCCCCTCCTTCCCCGCCCCTCCTCCCCGGCTCGAGCGACGGCGACGACGACCTCGACTACCGGCCGACGAATGGCGACGGCGACTAGGGCGCCGACGACGACTTCGTCATCGACGACGACGACGCCCTCGGCTCCGGCTACAGCTTCTCCTCTGCGGCGATGCGGTACCGACGTCCACTCATCCGAGTGATGGTGTGCCTCCTTCCCTTCTCTCTCGGTCTCGCCTGTGATGATTGATGGATTGTGGTTGTGGGATTGGGAATCTGGGGACCGGGAGGCGAGGTAGAGCTCGAGGCGGCCGGCCACGGCGTAACGGCGGCGTGCTGCCGTGCCGCCCGTGTTCGCGTGCTTCTCGTCTTGCGTCCGGCCGAGCACGGCCCGATCCGCCGCGTTGCGTCGCGTCGCCCACCGTCTTGGTTTGCCGGGCCCGCACGCCCACCGTTCGTCTGCGGGCGGCACGGCCCGCCACGTGTCGGGCCGCGCTGCGTTGGGCCGTGCCGGGCGGCCGTGCTTTGGGCTGGCCCAAAAGCACGGCCCAAGTCCCAGCTCTACTCCCTGGGGTGAGCGACGAGGAGCTGAAGCGGGTCGTGGAGAAGGACTTCAACGAGATGGACGGCGTGGTGCTGCAGGCGGAGGACGTCGCGAGGGCGGCGGTGTTCTTGGCGCCCGACGACGCCAAGTACGTGAACGGGCATAATCTCATGGCGGACGTCGCGTTCTCGGTCGGGAAGCGGCTCGACATCCCGGCGCGTGTAATTGCTGTCAGAACAGAATAAGATCTGTGCGTTTTTTATCCCTGAAAATTGTATTTTCTGGGCTTTCAGAATTGCAATAAAAAAAAGTGAGCACCCATGCATCATGTTGCACCAATTCAGCTAACAAACTGTTGTCGCAAAACATTAAATTTTGCATCCACTGAGGCCAAACGAGCCTAGGTCAGTGGTCAGAGTCGGAGTAGCAGCACGTAGCAAACAATCGGCACTCAATACTCATGTGACTAATGCACTGGTCATAGGTCGGTGAGCAACACCAAGAAACTTTTTCCTAAGAAAATAACAAATCAGCAACACTGAGGAACTGATACTATGAAACAAGTACACAGACGTGTGTTACTGTGTATGGTTGCGAAGAGTAGATGCATCAACCAGTTAGTTAATCATATGGGCGGTGGCTGTGAGCTCGGGAGCGGATGAGTCAGGAGAAGATTCATCCAAGCAACAGTACAAAAGCGATCCCTGACCTACTCTTCTGCAGTTTTAGTCCACTCGTGGGAAACGCTGATTTATCCCCTGAGCTGCAGCAAGTCACGCAACCGTGGCAGCGACCGGTAGAGCTATCTCTACTTGTTTCGATCGCACCACTTGTTGATGTAGATCGCTGTGGAAATGATTTGAGTGCAAGCGTGTGACTGACACAGACCCGATTAACTGCAGAGACCTTCCTTTCTTAAGAGTTCAGTGTCCTTGGTTAGCTCCTCGCGTGCATTAGCTTTCGCAGGAGCGTGAAGAGATATCACGATTCGTTCACAGCCCATCAGGGATGCTTCGAGCAATGCGCCTCGTTCTCAGGTATGATCAGTATAAGCTTTGTTCTGCTCATGCGATCGAGAAAAAGGCACAGACGTTTTGCGGTTGCGTTTTGTGAGTGTAGCACGGCGGAGAACAGAGCCGCCGCTGTGACAAGCTCGTTTGCCTTGCTCAGCCACCTCTCCACGTCTTCCAACTCCCAGAGGTTACAGCTTTGTACCCCGTTCCTACTTACTCCGTTCATGTAGTGTTACGAGTTGCAAAGAGCCATGCCTGATATATATTTTTTGAACCGTGCCTTGAAGAGAAGCAGGCTGGCCGGGAAGGTGGCTGTCATCACCGGCGCCGCCAGCGGCATCGGCAAGGTGACCGCCGGTGAGTTCATCCGGAATGGCGCGAAAATCATCTTGGGCGACGTCCAGGACGACCTCGGCCGAGCGGTAGCCGCCGATCTCGGACCGGACGCGGCCTACATCCGCTGCGACGTCACCGACGAGGCGCAGGTCGCCGCGGCCGTCGACCTCGCCGTCGCGCGGCACGGCTGCCTCGACATCGTCTACAACAACGCCGGCATCACCGGGTTCTTCGCGGGCTCCCCCATCGAGTCCCTCGACCTGGCCGACTTCGACCGCGTGATGGCGGTCAACCTACGTGGTGTGGCTGCGGGCATCAAGCACGCGGCGCGCGTCATGGTCCCGCGCCGCAGCGGGTGCATCCTCTGCACCGCCAGCACGTCGGGGGTGCTCGGCGGGTCGGGCCCCCACGCGTACTGCACCTCCAAGACGGCGGTCATCGGCATGGTGCGCTCGGTGGCGTCGGAGCTGGCGAACTACGGCGTGCGGGTGAACGCCATCTCCCCCCACGCCATCCCGACGCCGATGGGGATGCAGTCCACGAGAGACATGCTGCCCGGGGTGAGCGACGAGGAGCTGAAGCGGGTCGTGGAAAAGGACTTCAACGAGATGGACGGCGTGGTGCTGCAGGCGGAGGACATTGCGAGGGCGGCCGTGTTCTTGGCGTCCGACGACGCCAAGTACGTGAACGGGCATAATTTCACGGTGGACGGCGGGTTCTCGGTCGGGAAGCGGCTCAACATCCCGGCGCGTTGAGGACGGTAATGGTTGTCAGAATTTTTTTCTGTATGTGTGTGTTTTTTTCCTCTGAAAATTGTGTATTTTCTGGCTTTTAGAATTGCAATAAAAAAACCCAGCATCTATGTTGCAGCAATCATGAGCAACCGTGAACACAGCAATGCAACATGCAATCATCCACTAACCCCAAACGACAGGCTAAATTTTACTGCATAGCAGCATAGGTCAATGGTCAGAGTAGTAGCACGTAGCAAACAAAGTTCATCGGTGTTTTTTATTAAAAAAAACCATCTCTTTAAATTTAAAGGAGAAGAAAATACAAAGCAGTAACATCGAAGGTGATAAAGAGTACAAACACCAGCCCAAAAAAAGTTCATGTGTGCTCCATACAACTCGTGCGACTAAGAGGGGTGTCCATATTAGATACGATTAATGGCTTTTAACTAAAAATAAATAGTAATGCTCGAAAGAAATAATTTTTAAGAAGAGAGAATGAGTGGTGCGGAAAGTAAAGGAAAAATGCATGACGAGACGTGAGGGAGAGAAATGGCTTTATATGTTGTGTTGCGCCCTACTGGACCCATGTACAACCTTCTCCGTTCTTGGCCCTGTTCTTTTCGGCTTCTGAAAGCTGCTTTTCGACTTTTCTACAGTAACTAACTTTTAAACGGGGTATCTTTTTAAGATAGGGTCTACTAGTTAATTGTAGTACATACTGTACCGACTTCATTTATATCGACAAAAATCACACGTGAGTTTCTGTTACTCTGTAATCTCTCGCACGAACAGTCAAAAAATCACAAGCCGCAGCCAAAAGCCACAAGCCGTAATAAAAAAGAACATGCCTCTTATTTAGGCCATATCAGATTGGACCCCCTGGGTCCAACCGGGTTTTACTAACCGGGCCACAGGATCAAGTGAGCTGGGTATCTAAGCCCATGGGCTGCACTTGTGCAAACCTTTTCAAACAACAACCTTATAAGTGGTATTTGATCTTCTCTCCAAAAGACTAATCCAATAAGTGGAGACTCTCTCACACTTATAAGTTATGATTCTTCCTTTTCCACAACCCATGTGGGACTAAACCCAACCTAACATTCTTCCTCTCACATATTGGTTGTGTACTTCTGCAACAAGGAGGTCCTCTAAGGAGATGTTAGGTGCCTGAGCTCTGATACCACTTGTCAGATCGGATCCCCTGGGTCCAACCGAGTTTTTACTAGCCACAGGACCAAGTAGGTTAGGCATCTAAGCCCATGGGCTGCACTTGTGCTAGCCCCTCTAAGCAACAACCTTAGAAGTGGTATTGAGTATTCTCTCCTAAAAGACTAATCCAATAGATAAAGACTCCCCTCACACATATAAGTTATGATTCTTCCTTTTCCACAACTCATGTGGGTCTAAATCCAACCCAACAGGCCAAACTGCTGCGCGATACCTCAATACGCGATACGGATGCGGCGATATTTTCCACTTTCGAGATAGTTCAGATCTTCAGATTACAGCAAGAGCAAATAATTCAGTACTAAAGAGTATTATACTTGAACGCTGATGAAAACTTGATAACATGATTTGACTATAATTAACTGCGATCGTACAAACATTCATATAGCTATCCTACTGCAGTAAATACAGATGCACATGACTATAGCATACTTAACAGCAACATAGTTGAAATGAGTCCTCTACTGGCTAAACCTGAATAAGGATAGAAACAGACAGGGACACATCCTATATGCACATGAGCTATAAGAAATTTCATGAAGCTAATCGTCAGAGCGCGAGTGCAATGTTGATTTCTTTCTCTTCATGATTCAGCTGCACCAAACTCATAGAGCAACCATTGGACCTGTAGTCTTGCAGTGCACTGTGAATAGCTTGGCAGAGAACAAATCCTTGGTCAGCTTCTTGAAATCAAAAGCGCGGGAGGAGGGTGAGGAGGAGTGCTTTGAGCTCTTGATGCACTCTCGCAAGGTAGAATTCTCCCCCTTTATGATCTCAAATGATGATGCAAGTTGCCTGATGACCTCCCTCTTCTCCTCATCTTTCGCGGCGAGCTCCACCTTAAGAGTTGTGTTCTCTTCAACCACCTTCTGCAATTCTGAATTCCGCGCTTTAAGCCTTTCGATCTCTGCACGCATAAGCTCTGCTTGGTTTGGTTGGTCCTCTACCTCTCCCTCAGTCTCAGATACTTCCTCGTGTTCTTCTTCAGGGTCATCAACTTCAGACTCGGAGTCATACGAGTATGAGCAAAGTGAAGTGGAAGATCTTCCTGTTCCCTTCCCACCCACTGCTACCTGAGACCAGCTCTGGGTACAGGAAGATGGACCAAACATTGTGTGGCGTGTGCCACTGCCATGTTTCAGCAGGTCATACTGCTCAGCCAGCGAGCGGTGTGCTCGATACAGGTCGCCGAGCATGTCCACCAGGACGGGCCGCTTTTTGTAGTACATTTCAGCACGTTGCGCAAACGAGTCTGCGTCTTGGTCGATCAGCTTGAGCATTTGCTTGGTCTTATCATCTAGTTCTGCAATCAAAGGGAAGGAACAACATAATTTGTGTATTAGCAAGTTATATCCAGTAGAAAAAAATTCATATTGCTAAAAACAAGGTCTTATTTCTGGAGCAATTGCAGTTTTTGTGATGGATCTATGCAAATCAAAAGGCTGTACAGGTCATTACAAAATATAATGACCAGCTAACAAATTCCATGTAAGTGCTAAACTAATGTGATTTGTTAACCATTCATGGCAGAAGTGAGAAGTTAAACCTATAAATTGACAAGATAGAATTTTGGAGCCATGATCATCGGAGAATTTCCAGATAAACCTCAAATTGAACATGACAGACTTCGCTATAAACCTCAGACATTTCATGCTGGCACAAACAATAGAAGCTTTGAGGGGAACAATTCCTACATGGCGAGCACACTATAACATGGCATTGAAGCATACTGGTAAGGAGATCACGTACAAACTTGCGCTCATCTCGCTTCAACTGGACACAAACATACCTGAAACTGCCACAATGCTTTCTCAACACTCGAAAATATGCATAATTCCCCAAAGATCACCAGCACGATCGAAACTAACTTGTCAACTAACAGGTGAAATTATTACATGGATTAAAGTGTGCAAGAACAAGGGAAGCCTGTTTGGTGAGAACTGATAAGTAAAAGAAATGGTTCATGGTTTCATACAGAAAAGAAACTTTCCTTGGTGCAAGATTTTGTCAGTCCATGAGTAACGACAACAACAGTATAGGGCACACCCAAATAGAACACAACATAAGCAGCAACATATCGATTGGATAATGCGTGGGGAGCGAGGCAAACCTGAAAGAGTGCTGCGGAGCCATGGAGACGGCCTTGCGAGGTTGTGGCTGTCGAACCACCATGCCTGCGGCAGCTCCTTCTGCACCATCTTGTCTCGTCACTTAACCTTCAGCAATCACAGCCTCAACACAAATTAAAAAGGGAACAGTGAGATGATAAAAAGGAAAACAAAGCCATCTCGTAATCTGTAGAGTCTGTGCACAGGCCTACGAAGACAATGACGCGGATAAACTAGCCTGAACTAGCAAGAAGCTAAGGAAAGAAGACAAAAGAGTATCTTAATCTCTAGATTTTTCTTAACAGATGGATTTGCCAAGAAATTTCACATCTTTCATCACAGAGACAGACCGTATCATATTTATTTTTAGTTCGTACACAAGTGTATTAGATAAATGTTGAAATTTCATAAAAAAAACAACATCCACAAAATCACCAATGACTTAAGAGCGTGAACCGACAACTGACTAGAAAATCTTCTACTGATGTACAAGTCTATACGACAAAAATTGAAACCATCAAAGTACATGAAAATTGAAACCGCAAGGTCACATGTTCTTCACAGTAGAATACTTTGTTTTAAAAAGCCGTACGAGCCAAAAGAAGATCTAATCAAAAACTTTTAAGAGGATATAGCTTGAAGTCACCAAAGCTAAGCTAAATGAAAACAACATCAAAGCCCATTTTCTAACGAAAAGAAGCGTACTTTTAACAGCTTGCTCTCAGCGAAAGGGGAGACTGCAAGTCTGCAAGAACGAGAACTGAACTGAAGTCGACCAAAGAAATACTGGAACAATTAAGAAATCCCGTGCTATCGCCAGATCGAAACACATCAACACGGCGGAACAATTGCAAACTAACTGAAAACGAACGGAGCCAAGAATCGAAACGCCCGTAGCTTACAGATTCACACAATCCGGTCCGGAACACAAGAGGAAGCGCAGTTCCTTAACGCAACAAGATACAACGCCCAAGAAAAAAAAAAGGTTTCTTTTCGCCCCCTAAACCCCGTCCTGGTCTCAGATCAAACCAAAATCTGCACCGGACGAACCTGAACAAAACTCGGAAAGATTAGACGAGTTGGAACCGCACCTAATCGTGTGGCTGCGGGCGTTCTCTTCTTGCCGTTGCTGTCCTGGACTCTCCGCTGCGCCTGCAGCTTTCTGGACGGCGATGCGGACAAAACTCCGCTCACGCTCTCTCTTCTCGCTAAAATCTTCAAATCCTGCCGCTCGACGACGATTGGACGCAGCCTGCGACTTCTTGCGGGGGCACCCTCCGAGAAGATCCTATTTATTTATCGCGGTATCCCCGACTGGTTACTCCTCCCTCTTTTTCTCCGAAGTCCGGATTGCCACGAGCGCGGGTTGGGTTTTATCCTTAGAGAATGTATCATTTTTTCTCTTTATAAAACTACTGTTAATTAGTTTTACTCTAATTCTTAACACTAGGTTTAACTTTTCTAACATAACATCAGCTGTCAAGGCGTGTTTGTCATATAATCTGAGTCTAGCACTTACTCTCATATCTCTTGGCATCGGTGCTAAAAAAACTTCTCTCTTCTATAATATTAGCTTAGCATGTGTGACTAGGTATACGGTCTGTTCTTTAACGGCTTTTGACTTTTGCTATAGTACCTAACTTTCAAACGGAGTATTTTCTCAAGACGAAATTTATAAGTTAATTGTAATAAATATTAAAAGCCTAACATCTGTATCAACCAAAATCGCAAGTGAGTATCTCTCTCCGTAATCTCTGTCGCAAACATCTAAAATTCAAAATTTTCAACCAAAAGTCATAAACCACAGCCATATCAAACAAGCCCATAAGCACATATAACTTGCATAGTTCTTAATTTTACGTTATCTAGCTAGTGAGGCAAGAAATCTCTACTACCTAAAAAATAACCGGAAAACTTTTTTTGTACGTATTAGAGACAGGGATAGGTATTCGGAACTTGGCCAAATTATGTCCATGTCAGTGTGAGTAAAAGATGATAGTTACATCGTTTTTTAATAAGTCTTGCGGTAAACATTTGCTCGTTTGTCCATACTCCATCCACCCCAGACTTCCGGGGGTGTATATGCAAATTGCGCACAGACAAAAGAAAGGCCAGCCCGTTCAGACCGGGACCCCATTCATCGTGAGACTGGAATGTGGGTCCCCTTATTCATGTTACCTTGCAAGCGTATCAGTTTCTTGTCGACGAACCAACAGGCTACGCACAACGCATCGCTTTTAATTTCCTGCTAAAGATTGTTGTGAAAAGATAAGCATCCTGATACTGCTGCACGAGTCAGCTGTACTGTACTCCACTGCATGCAGGCCCAGAGTTAAGGGTGAGTTATTTTGAACTAAGGACTTAATATAAATATTTGAATTTTGAGTGTTTATGAGACACAGTACACTTGTAAAAATAGTCGTATGTGATCTTAGTTAGTATAACTGAACATAATACACTTTTACTATAATCTTCCGATTGAT
Source organism: Bonia amplexicaulis (assembly GCA_036346245.1). Classification (NCBI taxonomy): domain Eukaryota; kingdom Viridiplantae; phylum Streptophyta; class Magnoliopsida; order Poales; family Poaceae; genus Bonia; species Bonia amplexicaulis. The sequence continues at coordinate 92,432 of JAYGGG010000572.1, forward strand.
TCGTCTTAAAAAAATATACTATTTAAAAACTAGTTACTGGAGATGGTATAAATATGAGTTAATTTTAAGCTGGGAAATAACCCAGCCTTAAACTCTGTTAACCAATGCATCTCTTTCAATCGACGAGCACTCTTGCGCCGCCGCACGAGACGAGAGGTGACAGAAAGGAAACACGGAAGGACAGGAGGCGCTTTCTGAAAGCTCGCTGCATAGTAATTTATGCCTCGTTTTGGACTAGCCGTTGCAAACTCCCACGAACTAATAAAGAAGTAATTAGCCAAACAAACAAAGAAGATACGGAGATGATGTCGGCGCAGAGAGTGCTTAGATTAAGCGTGAACTCTGGATTAATAATTAATCACAAAGAGCAGGCCGGAACGGTAGGGGGAATAAAGAAGGTCCAGACCAGAATCGATGGCGCGTGTGGGTGAGGTGTGGCCCAGCGTAGATGCAGCCACGCGCGCCCTAGCCGACCGTTGTAGGCTGTTTATATAAGGTGCAGTTTATTTCGGCTTGTGTTTTTAACTTCTGATTTATTTTTTACTATTTATAAATTTTATTTTTTATAGTTTTTTAGTTTTTTGAGCTTTTTTTTGTTGATTTTTTGTATTCATTTGTGTTGTTTATGATAGGCTAACTTGTTTTTTCTATTTTTAAGTTTTTTAAAATTTAGTTACGCCAAATAAGTCACTATCTGCTACAGTGTAATTTCAGCCACTACAGTACAATTTCAGCCATAAGTCAGTTTATTTTAGCCTATCTGAACGACGCCTAAATAGGATTAGCATTTTTTTAAATAATTTAGTCCTCGAGTAGTCTTTTTTACCAATCTAGACTCCTCGCCGGACCTGCTGAGCTACCCAGCTCAGTACGATGATGGCACCCGCGCGTTGCTTTGATTAACGATTAAATTAGTAATCAATTAGTGCCAATTAGTATTAATTAGTGTTAATGATGGTTAATTAATACAAATCATATATATTAGTGCTAATCTTGTTTATGCTGTATGGCCACCGCCGCTCTGTGCGAGCTATTGTAGCTCGTTTGGACCTGCCGAGCTTTCGTAGCGCTGCAGTGATACATTGCGGCTGTCGAGTTCAGCAATAGAGCTAAATTTGTAAAAATATATGTTTGAGACTAGATTTAAAAAAAAGGTTATAATGTTATTGTGTGAATAGTTCTTGTGTGATGGAGTATTATTTTTGTTATTGTTTCGCTTTTCGTTGCATGTCATCAACCAGTCCATAACGGTTTTTGACTTTTTGTTTCTAATTTTTAAAAGCTAGAAGTTGTTTTAAACGTGTTGATTTTTTAACATATTTTTTCTTTTTTTTTACTTTGTATTCTTTGTAAAGATATAACAGTTTTTTTCTTTAATTAAATGTCCCAGTCAGTCAACCAAAAAGCCGTTCTAAACCGGGCAATTTCCGGAGGAAGAGACGCAACATCGACGAGGTTGAACGACCGAGCACGAACCCGGTTTGGTCTGGTCGGTGCTCGGTAAACACTGTTCTGTTCTAACTCGAGTATGCTAGCGCCTCGAGTATACTATCGAGTACTTGTTGATGCCTTTCGAGTGTAGGGGGCTCCTCACATCTGGCTTGTCTACGCAGCCAGATGAACTGGTCCAATCCATGCAACATCACCGGTTCAACATTGTGCTAACTAGTTTTTTTTTTTAAAAAAAACACTGTGCTAACTAGATTCTTCAAAAAAAAAAAAAACGCTGTGCTAACTAGAACTTTCCAAGGGATAGATCGGCTGTCTATTGTGTCGTTTTAAAAAATCTGCTTACCAGCCATCCCAGAAAGGCCTAGCCAACCGAAATACTAATCAGGCCCAAATACTCGGCCTACGGTGAGGCTCAGCTTCGCTAGGCAGGCCTTTAGAGCCCAAGTGAGGCCCAAGCAGAGCCACGTTTCACTAGGAAAAACCACGCCCACACCAATTGTGCCGAAGCCCAAACGCAGAGCAAAACGCACACGAGGGTTTCTTAGCCGTAGCAGTGGTGACTTCTTTTCGTCTTCCACCACGAATGGTTTTTTTTGCTCTAACACCATCACTTGAATGCTAACAAGTTACTTTAAAAAAAATTATCTTGATATGCCGATTTAAAACGACGACAAAAAAATCATTCCATTTATGTGATTGAAAAACCATAAGCCATATGACAGAAATAACGGGGCGTAGTCTATCTTTACTCCATTGATTTAACTTTTTTTTTCTCTATGCAGCCGTGCGTGCCTCTAGCTTGTCAGTTGTCACCAATTGCATTGCATTGGCGTCGATTCGTCCCGAGGCAACTTCATCCGAGGTACACCGTACATCGCGGTTGCATCGCATGGATCACCATCTCTAGACTCTAGGGGACATAGAGCAAAGCTCGTCAACGAGATGGGACACAAAAGTGTCAAAAGTTGGCGCGAATGGAGGTATCTCCTGACCTGCCGCTGCTGCTGGTATGGTATCTTCTTTCAAATCCCGTTTGCAGCAGCGCTGATGTCTGATGATGAGGAGATAGCCATCATTCTGTCCGGAGCTCCACGGCCGGTAGACCACTCCAGTTGTCGTCCACTATTATATGCATACGCTCCGGCACAAAAGGCACCAAAATACTGTTTGCTGCAAGCCAAGCGAAAGAACCATATGTAGGTATTAGAGATGGCAATGGGTACCCGAAACCCGATACCCGATGGATTTTTACTCTATTAGGGCATGGGTCTGAGTCAATTTTCTAACCCATGGATCTCTTAATGGGCAAAAAGTCCAACCCATCGGGTCTACCGGGTTCGGGTACGTTCCTATAGTACCCAAACCCGTAAACCCATGGGTAATATAAACCCGATCCATAGGAGTTATAAACCCAGGCTCCTAGCCTCCCAGGCAAACCAGCTCAGCCCATAGCCCATTAGTCAAGTACAATGAGCAGTTGATGTCTCTCCTTTTTAGCTTTAACTGAGTTGTAAACTGTGAACTTGTAATGATATGCTATACCAATGAACTATTAACTGAGAATTGATGGAGTGAACTAGTGATGTGCATTGTGGATTTGTCGTTGCTTGTTTCATGCATAGTAGCATATAGATTGAACTTATTGTTGACTTGCTAAGCACTGCACTGCTCGCAATCTACACGCCTATTGTCCGCACAGCGATCCGTGGGTACCCGTTACCCGAGTGGGCATGGGTCTGGGCAAAAATCTGTACCCGTCACGGGCATGAGTTTTTAGCGGGCACGTCCAACTTTCATGGGCACGAGTTTGGGATAGCAAAACCCAGCGGGTTTGTGCCTGTTGCCATCTCTAGTAGGTATCTTCAGAGAGAAAAAATAAAGCTTCCGTGAAAAAAAAAGTAACTTTTCGAGGAACCCAGCGCTAGGGGTGGTAATGGGTTAAAACCTAATCAAAATCCAATCCAACTTTTACTTAAAGAAGCTTAAAATCCACCCAACCTAATCCAAAAAGCACCTATTCAACAACCCGACCTAAATAGATGAAATGAGTTGAAACCCATTTTCAACCCATTTCAAATCCGTTGCCAACCCACTATTGACTAATCTCCTACATGCAAGTATATTTATTGAAAACTTTTAAAAAAGTTCGGTATTTAGAATTTCTAACTCATGTTCACACCATAAAAGTTTCATGAAATTGACTAAAATTTATTGTAGGTGATTTAGGGTGTAGAAACACTACATTGTGCAAATGTTTAGGCTCAAAAATAAAGGTGAGACTAACAGGCTTTTATAAATTATAAAAGATCGGTATTTAAAACTTATAACTCATATTCACACCATAAAAGTTTCACGAAATTTTCTAAGATGGTTTTGGGTATAAAGACGCTACTTTGTACAAATTATTAGGCCTAGACACATAGGTGGAACCAACAGGCTTTTATAGAATTTTTTTGAAAAAGTTCGGTATTTAAAATTTATAACTTGTGTTCACACTATAAAAGTGTTTGATGAGTTTTTGTACAAATATGCTAAGTCAAACCAAATACAGAGATATACATTTGAGAAGAAATAAATGTTATTTGTATGTTTTACGACCTAGTTCAATCGGCCGCTGCGTCGCACCTCGTACGGCCGCAAGATCCCGACCGACCATGAAACATAAGCGCCAATATCATTCTTTGAGTTCGTGGGTCTTCGACTACGTTAGATCGATCACGTTGTATGATCATGCTAGTACGACCACGCTGTGTCGACTATGTTTTACGACCACGTCTTCGATCACGTTGGGTGTCGACCACGTTCTTCAATCATGTTGTGTCGACCAGCTGTGTCAACTGGCTGTTACGACCACTTTGTGTCGACCACGGCTTATCGACCATGATATTATGACTATGATGTTACGACCATTTTGAGATGACCACATTGTGTCGACCACAGCTCGTCGACCATGTTGATTTTACTGTAGCTCCGGTTATACCGTTTACACAGAGCCATCACTCTCGATTTCTATTAGGCAACCCAGCTTGACCAACCCATTTGTACTTTTAACCCATTTCTACCCAACCGAAGCAAATCCAATTAAGGACTTAACCTATTTAACTTATTTGAACCTAACCCATTAACACCCCTATCGAGCGCTGGTCGACTGGTGTATTGGTGTTGGTGAATGGTGTTGTCGAACATCCCAACCTATCTAGACTCGAACCTAGGTGGCTGCCTTCTTTCTTAAGTGTATAGAAGACCTCTCGGCCAATTTTTTTTTAAAAGAAAACGGTTTAATTTGTTGTCAGCAGCGCTCCCAACACCAAGGAGGAACATTGCATGCATATTTAGCTTCCTCTTATTTTCATTAGTATTTTTCTAATCTCTTAGACGCATGGAAAAGGAAATAAAAAAAGGGTTGCGATTTATGAAGAATAGTCGAGAACTTTGCATGGGTTGCTTGCTTCCAAGGTCACACGACGAGAGCTGAGAATGAGATGGCAAAAGGCAAGCTTGCTTTTGCAGCCTTTCGTCGGAACAAATCAGGACCAGCTTTTGGCGCCGGTTGCCCGTGAGTAAGGCCAAAGAAAGGTTAGGAGTAGATGTGCAATCAGTATGGTACAACCAAAATGAATATAAAGAGATTAATTACTGAAATATTGAAGGAATACTTCTGTTTATTTAGATGTGACAATCTGTCTATATGTTATTTTATTCCTAGGTAAAGTCACAACAAATTTACTCCTATCACTTGACATACGGATATATACGTACAGATATCACCAATTTTGTATCTTATTTCATATTTTTTTCTTGGAATCGGAGTTGAATACAGATAGGGCTGGATAACCATCTACCCATTTCGTATTCGTTCCGCAAACATTTGATCGGTCGAATGAACGAAAATTATCCGCTTCATTTGTACTCCAGTTAAGACACACACACCGTTGCATCAGACATAGCGAACTGATCTGCAGCATGAACTGTCTATCATCGATCGAAATGCTCTACGCAAACCACACGGCGGAAAAAAGATCTGAACTGCTAGTGCTCGATCCAGTCCAGATCACTCGGCGGACGTCGTGATCTCGGACAGCTCACGCGGCGCGCCCCGTCAGCACACGTTCCGTCCGCTGGTTCCCCGCCCGTCGCAGCGCCGCCGACGCGTGTCCGGCCGGAGGCGACGTGTTCGAGTTCGCCACGGTGTCTCGCCGAGCTGGCGGATCGGCTGTAGCTGAGCTGCCCCGCACTTCGCGGTACAATTTGTTTTCTTCTGCTCCATACGTGTATCCCTCTTTTTCGTCGCAAGAATCTAAGAGGCAGTTCAATTCGGATTGGGCCAACGGCTTTCGGTTTTTACCTAAAATTATACTGTAATAGTTATTTTTTTAAATCACTAAATTAACAAATAAAAAAACACTGTTAAAGCACTATTCTATCTCTATAAATAATAAAAACAGAATAAAAAAGATAAAAAAACTGAATTTAAAAAATCGACGTGTTTATCCTGACTTCTGATAAGCTTACGCCAGATTGAACGGCCGGACAAGAGAATCAGGCCATGTTCGTAGACGTACACGTCGATCGATGGATCTCGATCGGTGGTAGGCCGCCCCGCGCATGGTGCCAAGGGGAGCATGATGCCACTATGCCAGAGATCGAGTGATAAGCCAAGAGGCATAGCCGCATACGTAGGATGGTCTATCCTACTCCGTATCTTTTTGTCTTTGTCCTGAGAGATTGAGAAGAGAAGCTAGTGAGCATAGACTGACTGCAAATAATGAAAAGTTCTGAGTAACATGTAGGTTTCAATCAAATGAACTTTGGGATCTACTAGAACATGACAAACCTAGTTTATTTTACATGCTTTAAGGAAATGTTACCTTTGACGCACGAAGCCATTGTTAACTGATTAAGGTATGTTCTTTTCGATCGAAACTAACGGTTTTTGTCTTTTATTATAGTATTTAACTTTCAAACGTGGTATTTTCTTAATACGGGGTCTACAAGTTAATTGTAGTACATCTTAAAAACCTAACACCTGTATCAACTAAAATCACAAGTGAGTATCTCTCTCTCCATAATCTGTATCGTAAACAGCTAAAATACAAAAATTTCAGCTAAAAGCCATAAAGAGAAGGATTGGTGATTCAGTGCGAGTCGGCAAGAAATTCATGATGCAATAGAGATGCTTGTGGTTTAACCATGAATGGATGTTTTCCACTTTCTATTACATTGCATCAAAGAATGAACTTATTGGTTTGTTTTGTATATGTGAAACATGGCAAGATTCTTGAATTTTGGTTCAATTTTATGTTTCCATTGGGTCATGAGGAGGTTTTGGCAAGTTTTGTAGATTTTGCAAGCCAAGTTACATAGAATGCCAGTAAGATAAAGAAAGAATTTGGCGCTGATTTTTTTTCTCTGAAAATGAACCCCATTCAGATATTGTTTTGGCAATGGCCTTTAAGCAAGTTGCAATGGAGCAGCTCTCAAACTTTCGGCTCGATTTCTTCTCCCCGGGTGTACATTTTTAAACATTGGGACTTGATATTACTTATATTTTTTGTGTACTTTTTGCTAATTTGTGGTTGCATATCAGGTGCCTGTGGATTTTAGTATCAAATCATCAGATGAATAACTTCTTTCCGCTTTCGCTGAAGCCATTTTCTCATGTGTCATTGACGATGCTGGAAAAACTTACCTCGGGGGCATAAGCGGTTTGTTTCAGATTTGTTTTGATGTAAACATATTTGTTTTGATGTTCTTAATCATTTTAAGTTTTCCTTCATTTCCTCCAACTGTAGGTGGAACTAGGGAATGTTCTGGACATGTATTTTGAAGATCAATTCACATTACCAGCAAAACTTTCCATTCTCAGTGGAATTCAGAATCATCGAAGATTAAAAAGAACAATGTATGATGGTACTTTATGTTAGTCGAAGCTTACTCACATTAAATATTTATTGATTTCTGTTTGCAACATATTTTTTTGGGTGCAGGGTTATTTAATCAACCTTTTTTGCTTTCTTGGGTGGTAGCTGTATTATTCTTTTTGTTGGCATCGTTGCTAAGCTATGCTGGCCTCATTCTCTTAAAGACAAAAGATGTGAACCATAAATCAGTCTCCGGTGCCTCAAATCAATCATAACTACAGATTGCTGGTTTCAGGATTAATTTTTTGGAATCTATGTTTTCATACTTAAATGGAATTTTAAAATGATTGGAAGGCACAAAAGTGTCAACAAATATTACATTTGTTTTATCTATCATTTAAAAAGACTGGTTATATTCTTTATATAAGATTTCGTTGCAACACATACGGATACCTTACTAATAAAATGAAGTATGTGAGTATGGCGTTTGCATTGATATATACAGACCTGTGTAGTACTCATCACATGTCATCTCATCATGTCAGGTTCTGATCATTGCTGCCCTTTTATCATAGCGCACACTCGTGGTCTGGTTGGTTGGTTGGCCTCCCTCCCTCGCAGCTCAGCTCTGCCTCCTTTTCCTTTCCATGGCTCAGCTCTGCTCTGCTCTGCTCACCGGCATTGATGCGCCTTGATTCCCTTTGTCCACTCTGAATTCCGATTTGAGTGCCTGTACTCTAGCTAGTGCAGCACTGTGCAGAAGTCACAGCATTGCTGCCCTGCCTGTGTCTCTCAAAGCCAGTGCAGAAAGCTACAGCACACATAGCACAACACAACGCCGTGTTTGTCGCAGGATAGCAGGTCGGTTCTGTACATGCATGGCATCATTACAGATGATCTTGCTTAGCCAGGGCAAGAAGAAACCTGTGCGTTAATCGGCTCAAAGCCTAGCTGTCTGAAAACTAGTTAGGTGATTTTCCTTCAGGAAAACGTAGAGGCAGCAGATGGAATCATCTGGGTATGGAAAGAGAAGCTGTGCGTACACCGATTCTCTGATGGTGATGGAGATCGACTCGTATCACGGCAACCTTAACATTCGATGTTCATGTAACAGACGCTGTTACAGCTGAATACTGGCTTGTGCCAAATCTGAAGTAGATATGTAGATGAATCAAATGCAATGGAATGGACCGCCAACTTTTAATTTCTACTGCTACTCAACCTGGCTAGCTAGCAACTGCATCCATGCATGTGTTGCACAATTAACCAACCGGCTCCATCGTGGGCGAGAGATTTAGCCGTATTTAACCTAAGCTAAGCTAGGTTAGTGCATGGGGTGCTCGCTGTACGGCAGCGCGCAGCCTATCCGGCGTGGCAAGGGGACTCGATTCTTAGGGTGCAATGATACAGACAGTGATCGTCTATAATATACCTCTATATTATCTATAAATAGGTCTAAAGATAACTGATACGACGAGTTGTGTATATAATTATCTGTAATAGTCTTACACAAATAATGAGTTATCTATATAGTTGACTATCTAATGGTATATACAGCAGAAAATCATGATTAAGACTGTCTATTAAGTACTAAATAACATATTTATCTCTTCTCTATATCACCTAAAATCTTATATAACATATTTTTACAGATATCTAGGATACACCATTGTACATGCCTTTAGAAGAGATCTAGGAAGGCATGTCGTTCTAGAACCAGCTAGTCTGCTACTGGCTAGTAGTACTACTATTTGTGTAGTTTTTCTTTTTGCCTAATTGCCTACTCAGCTCAGGCCAAAAAAAGTTTAACACTCTTACAGTCATCCTTAAAAAAAAACACGCACACGCTATTACATTCCAAGTCATATTATTGTTGTAAATTTCTAGCAGAGGGCTAGATCGAGGTCCATACGTACATGCATAATAGTACTAGTATATAGAAGACCACTTGAGATAAGAGCACATTCATATATCGTACTATATGTTACCATGCAAAATGGTCAACTTATCAATGTGTTCTAAATTTCGCATGACAGATCAAAGTGACCAAGATGATTAGAAGAAGCTAGCCAGACTAGCCCAACACGCATCTAATTAACGTACAACTCTTTGATTCCTAATACACGTGCCACATGATGAATAAGTTTTTTATGGAACATCATCCGTAACTAATACACCCTCGTCCCACTTAGATCCACAGTATAAGTTCGATATACATATATAAAAGATACATTATTTAAATAATATTTAATAAAATTAAATCTCCGTAACTGATACATCCTCGGTCCCACAATATAAGTTCGATATGCATACATAAAAGATACATTATTTAAATCATATTTATCTTTAATAAAAAGAGTAGCTCATGCTCTTTTTAGTTGGTAAAAAGTGTAATTGCCATAATTTAATAAAGACATAAGCAAACAAAAATTTGACAACCAGTTTCGATGCATGGATGAAATCAACCCAGGGCGATTGAAGGGGCAAGTGTCCAATTACGTGAAATAGATGATCTTGACGGAAAGAAATATGACACGCGCGCAAGACGTATTAAAATTTTCTTAAGAGAGTCGTAAAGCAACTGATTGATTTTCTTCTTCATTGCAATATCTGACTGACTAGCTCCGAAAAGGAAACACAAGAAAAGAGAGGAAAGCTTGTTGCCTGAAAACGTAACCACAAGGAACTTAATTTCCTGTTAATTGCAGCGAACTCTTGATCATCCCGTCTCCATCACCACTGATTGGATCATCAATAAATCACGAGTTAGCTAGGCTAGTCAGTGGCAGCACGAAAAGACTCGTAGTAAAAAAACGCCAGGAACTGAAGCGTTCGAGTTTCCAATGCAGAACATGCATGGAGCCAGCTAGTAATATTAGTATCACTCTTAAATTAAGTGCGACTCTTCCGTCGCTCAAAGATCAAATTAAGGATCTAGCTAGGACCAAAACGATCGATCCCAAATTTGTTTAAATCATGGATGCAGCAGCCCACAAGCCGAATGGGCGAATGGTACAAGGACTCCCATATACTGCCTTCAGTCAGAAAAAAAGACATGTTTTAGGGCGACGATTTACCATACGTGCAGTTAAACATTGAAAATTTTAACTATCATTATTTCTATAAATATATAGATTAGAGATATGAAATGATATGTTTAGATTTATCTCGAAAAATGTTTTCATATTATCATAACTCTATTAGAGGGAGTACTATAACTATTCTATCTTCTTCTTCTTTTATCAAAAGGCAAGCTTATGAACCTAAAGGCAAGCTAGCACATGCTGAATTTCACACATCAAAAATAGAAATTACTTGCATTTCACATTTGTAAATTAAAAGGAAAAAAATCAAAGCAACTATTTAAAGCATGAGAAAACGTTTACCTGTATATTATATCAAAATCATGCTAAAAGAAGGAAAATTCTGGAAAAAAATACAAGCATAAATAGATGAACTTACCCCCACTTCGTGCTGCAAATACGGGTGGATGCAGCAGATCCACCTGGACAGTCCAAATTGGCACGGGGTTGTCGGACAGATCACTGCCGGGTTAAGACCAGACCCACCCGCTGTTACTCTCCAAACACCAAACACCACCATTAGCCAATAGAGCTCGGCCACGTTCCACCTCACCCTGATCGTCCCACGAGGCCCCTAGCTTTAAATACGAGCGAGCAGCAAGCAAAAACACGAAAAATTATAGCGCTCGCGCGAACGAAGCCACCCGAACCGAGGGGTCTCCAAGAAACACGAAATCCCCCAATCCCAACCGTCTCGCCATCATTTCCATTCGCGCGGCTGCTTATCTGTTCGTCGTCCGAATCTTTTACGCTTGCGGGAAAACACGAGGGGGGGAGAAAAGCTTCAATCCACAAGGTTTTGCTATCGATTTCTCTCCCAATTATCCCCTTGTTGAACAATCCGCGAGGAGCCAGCGTTTCCCCGAAAAATTTCCTTGAATTTTGTCCTGCCCAAATTAGCCATTCCCAAGACCAAGACGGAGCTCGGGTGAATTAAAGTTTGCATCTTTTCGAGGATTTTTCTCTGCTCGCCGGAGCAATCGCTGCCGAATTGGAGGACGCGAGCAGTCCTGCATGGGGCTCGACGTGGCGGGGCACCTGGTGCGGCTGGGCGTGCTGAGCTCGACCTCCGACCACACGTCGGTGGTGTCCATCAACCTGTTCGTGGCGCTGCTCTGCGCCTGCATCGTCCTCGGCCACCTCCTCGAGGAGAACCGGTGGGTGAACGAGTCCAACACCGCGCTCATCATTGTAAGCACAAGCGAAAAGCTGCGATTTTTGGTATGTATCGCTTCGACCATTGTTGCCACAGGCGCCATTGCTAATTATCGCTTCTCTCTGGGCAGGGGCTGTGCACCGGTGTGGTGATATTGCTGACGACCAAAGGGAAGAACTCGCATATACTGGTGTTCAGCGAGGACCTCTTCTTTATATACCTCCTCCCTCCGATCATCTTCAACGCCGGGTAAGCGAAACGAGGTTGTTCTTGGGATTGCTTCGATTCTCACTCACCACATGTTCGGTTGATTCTGTGGTAGTACAAGATTTGTGAGCTTAAGGTTTTCTGGCGAATCTGTGTTCACAGAACAGATGGAGTGGAGCAGGCTGGTTGCGATTTTGTTTCTTCTGGGCCTAGCTGTCCACCGTATTAGAATGGCTGCTTTACATTGTGCATGTCGTCTGCATTGTTTATTCTACCTTTTGCTCGGGCATACCTTGACTTGCCAGCTGCAACTGCTGATTGGTAGTAATCTTGACCCTTGCTCGTGGAGCATTAAAAAAACTGGCGTATTTTTGTTTTTTTACTAGCATTCATGTGTGCTATCGTAGCACGATTGTACTATAGCTCTGTCTTTTGGGACCTTTCTTGGTTCAATATGACATTTACATTGGTCTGTACTAGTAATCCAACACCATGAAGAAATGGTCCTGTAAGGAGTGATTATGTGACCAGTTTCTAAAATAATCCGCGCCATGATAGTCTGAATTTGGTTGAACATTTAAACCCCTGCTGAAGGTTACTGTCGTGTAATATAAATTTGAAGGTTACTGATGTAGGAGTGAATTAAGTTGAATATCGTGTACCGTGTGATTGTTTATTTAGGAACTTCAAAATATTTTCGAGTTCGGAATTATTGTCTTCTTAAGTTTATGGGCAGTGATATCGTCCAGGTTCTTACAAGCATTTCTCATCAGTTTCCAGGTAAAGAAGAAGCAGTTCTTCAGGAATTTTATGACAATCACATTATTTGGTGCTGTTGGGACAATGATCTCCTTTTTCACGATATCTCTCAGTATGTTCATTTTTCTCCCAAACGTTTGCTCGTTATTCTCTTGTGAGTTCGTAGTGAGTAGATAACAAAGGTGGTTGGTTTTTCCACGGGTTAGCTTATATGTTTCGTTGTGCTGTACCACCTCTTGGACTTCTCTGACACCCATTACTATATTTCAGCTGCCATAGCAATTTTCGGCAGAATGAACATTGGAACGCTTGATGTAGGGGATTTTCTTGGTAAGCCATCACTAGTTTGCCACATGATCCTTGCCCTGGCACTAATGTTGTCACCATATGAACCTCATTCTCTCTGTTATGTTACATATGCAGCAATTGGAGCCATCTTTTCTGCAACCGATTCTGTCTGCACATTGCAGGTTAGTTATTCAAATCTTCTCATTTCTCAGTCTGTATCTTGATGGAAACCTGCACTAAATTTTGTTCTGATCTTAATCCAAAAACAGGTCCTCAATCAGGATGAGACGCCCCTTTTGTATAGTCTAGTATTTGGCGAAGGTGTTGTGAACGATGCCACTTCAGTCGTGCTTTTCAATGCGCTCCAGAACTTTGATCTTGTCCACATTGATGTAGCCGTCGTTCTGAAATTCTTGGGGAACTTCTGTTACTTATTTTTGTCAAGCACCTTCCTTGGAGTGTTTGTAAGTTCATTGTTGAGTCGTTGAGTCTCACTTAATACTCTTGATAGGATCATTAAAAACATGAAACTAACATTCGTTCTACCACTGGCAGGCTGGATTGCTTAGTGCATACATAATCAAGAAGCTATATATAGGAAGGTTCGTTTAACCTCCCAAAAAAACCCTTATTAATCAACAATTTTTTATCAATATTAACTTGGATGTTTGTCGGATTGATTCCAGGCATTCTACTGACCGTGAGGTTGCGCTTATGATGCTCATGGCTTACCTCTCCTATATGCTGGCTGAGGTGTGCAATACAGCATGGAAATTTATAGTACCATTTTATTTATCCACCTTTTTATTGACTTTCGTTTGGTCTTTGCAGCTGCTAGATTTGAGTGGCATTCTCACTGTATTCTTCTGCGGTATTGTGATGTCACACTACACTTGGCATAATGTGACAGAGAGCTCAAGAGTTACAACCAAGTAATTATAGTTCTCATTCCATATTCTTTCCATAAGTACTCTGCATACAATGCTTAGCTTCAGTCCAGTAAAAAATTTCTCACATATTTTCTTCTGACCTTTTTATTGACTTAGGCATGCGTTTGCAACCCTGTCCTTCATTGCTGAGACTTTTCTCTTCCTCTATGTTGGGATGGATGCATTGGATATTGAAACGTGGAAGTTTGCCAGTGACAGGTCAGATTCCAAAAATCGTTAGTTAATTTCCATTTATAGATTTTTGTTTGCGAAGACTCAATTTTTGTTTACAGATTTGTGTTTGCGAAGACTCAATTTTATTCTTTCTTATTTGCAGCCCTGGCAAATCCATTGGCATTAGCTCAATTTTGCTAGGATTGGTTCTGGTTGGAAGAGCTGCTTTTGTTTTCCCGCTCTCGTTCTTGTCCAACTTAACAAAGAAGACACCGCATGAAAAAATAACCTGGAGGCAGCAAGTGAGTAATTGTTTTACCAGACCATTTGTAATCTGAATTACCATCTGCTAACTAAATTTCTTTTGATAGATCGTAATATGGTGGGCTGGGCTGATGAGAGGGGCTGTGTCGATTGCTCTTGCTTACAATAAGGTTGGTTCAAAACTATTTGTAGTTCCCCTTTTTTTTTGCTCTCTTGTTTGACGAGCATTCCCAGGAGATCTTCATGCTCATGTAAGCTATAGAATAGATAAACCGACAACGATATGCACCTGCAGAGACTACGCTTATACTAGTCTTCATAAATTCGTTTACTAGTTTGCTTCCATGTAAATTGCTTACATAACATACTACCATATCCCCATTTGTAAGCAATATACAAGAAGCTAACTAGAGCCAATTAATGCTATTTGCAACTCCTTATAATATCAGTTTCTGAAATACTCTTGTCAATGCAACTACTTTGTGAAATCTTTGCATTCTTTGCTATATTAAGTTTACATCAGTTCCCTCTAGAAGTATCTCTTAGTTTCTTTTCTAGAAGCTTACCACTTTGCCTTGCAATTGCAGTTTACAAGATCTGGCCACACTCAGCTGCACGGCAATGCGATAATGATCACCAGCACCATCACTGTCGTTCTGTTTAGCACTATGGTGAGTCATCTTGTCGCACTACCTGCCTGATGCAATGTGTCAGTCAGCTTATCATCTTAGTTAGCTTTTAGTTATGTGACATGTGTGCATTCTCACCCTAATTGGACCCTCACCTCACCATTAAGCTAACTTGAAAGTTCCAAGTCTATTGTCACATCACAATTTTCAGATGTCAATTGCCACAAAAGTAAATCTGGAAGCTTCTGATGGCGAACATGCTCTTATCCCTTCCAAACAGATTAGTGACTGGAAGACGAGATTATGTTCTAATAACTCATGATTTGGTCCCCTGGTGTCCCATCCCCATTCTTATCCCTTCTGAAGAGATTGTCCTACTGTCCGGTGTCCATATGCTCACGTGGCATGGATGGCACAATTATTTGAAGAAATGCTGTGTGCTACCTGTCCAGTTGTCCTTGCTTATTTTGTCCAGTTGTCCTTGCTTATTTTTTTCTTTGTAGGTTCTCTAGGGACATAAACATGCGATGTAGAATTGCATATACAATCACTTGATCATAACTTCCAAATTTCCAATTTGATAAGCTCCATCCTTTCTCCAGAATTACTTGCCTCCCTACATACTCTGAATGTATCATACCTATTCTGAAATCATCTGACATCTGTCATGTTTATTAGGTGTTTGGGATGATGACAAAGCCTTTGATACGGCTCCTGCTGCCCGCCTCAAACAACGCAGTTACCTCTGAGCCCTCGTCACCGAAGTCACTGCATTCTCCTCTTCTTACAAGCTTGCAAGGTTCTGACCTCGAGACGGCAGCACACATTGTGAGGCCTTCCAGCCTCCGGATGCTCCTCAGCAAGCCAACACACACTGTCCACTACTACTGGCGCAAGTTCGACGATGCAGTGATGCGACCGATGTTCGGTGGACGCGGTTTTGTGCCCTTCTCCCCTGGATCACCCACTGAGCAGAGCGTCCATGGAGGACGCTGAACATTGCAAAGAAATGAAATATTTTAGAAAGACAAGACATGTAAAATGTGACAGGAAGAGAAGAAGGCATTACAGCTTCAGAAGAAGGGCAAGTTCTCTTTCGGTAGATACAGTTTGGCTGCTAATGAGTGATGATCATGCTTATATTGTTCACATCTTCATGTTGTATTTTGTGATCCGAATCTGATCGGGGCCAACTACTGCTGGTTTTCCGACGACGTGAAGAGTTCAATCAGAAAGCAATACGAACTGGTTGGAGGTTATAATTGAGATCATCTTTATATTCGTAATGCACTCTACACTGACTTGTATCAGATGTAGTGCTCTAAGGTACGTACATCGACTGGAGTCAGCGTGGCTATTCGAGAAGCTTATGGCTGCAACTCACACTGTGATCTTCTGAGACTCTTCGAGCGGGATGTTGTTCCCGTCTCCGAGAAGATTGCTATTCCAATTTCCAATAGATCTCTATTTCATTGCCGACTAGAACTCTGTTCCTTTTCTCGTATGTGACTTTTGTTCCCAAGGTTATTTATATCCTCTGTAAGCTACTTGGTAGAGGTGTAGAAACACATATACATAAGAGCGCTCTATAACTTCTTCCCATATATTGATTCCATTTGTTGTAGGGGTGGCTCAAACCCCTGTGACGGGGCCATACAACCGACCCAATATGTAATAGGTCCAATAGTATAGAGGAATGTACTAATATACCCTTACCTTTTGTAATCATTAAGGGGTAGAATGTGAATTTCCCATCCTACCCCATTCATATATATAAAGCCCTAAGAGTAGTATGAGGAGGGGAGATCCACTCATTCTTACTACTAGATTTCTCTTTCTAGCTCTCTTAGTGCTATGTCTTCCCTGGAAAAGGGTACCCTGTATCCATTGTTGTAGCCATGCTACAATAGTTAGCGCCATCCGTGGCGAACACATAAGAAGCTGCGCAAAGAAAGGCGCTAGAGAAAGCTAACACCAGAGTGCTCGTGCCACGAGCACCCCAGATGCTGCCATATCCGGGGCTACTTTCAACGGCGGCCCCATCACACCTGCAGAGGTGGAGCATCATTTCTCGTCGTCGGACACCAGGGAGTCGGCCTTCGTGCGTGATGTAGACCGGCTCTGAGCTGCAGAGTTGGAGCGGCATTTCTTGTCGCCAGACACCAGGGAGGGAGTAGGCCTCCGTGCACGATGTAAACTGGCTTAGACCTGCAGAAGTGGAGTGGCGTCGTACTCAGCAACCTTCTCGTCCATGGTGTTCTACTGTGCCCGCTCGCATCTCAGCGGTATCTGCAGCACATCCTTCGTCATCAGCCACCCTCGCATTGAGCCATCACGCCTCACCTCGACACCAGAGAGTCGGCCTCCGTGCACAGCAAAGACAGGCTCTGGCCTTCACACATCCTCTACGCGAGATCTCTGTATGCATGAGTACAGTCGTCAGCCATAGCTTGGCGATCAATACGCATGAGTACGCTGCGCCGAGCCTCTGTGAGTCTCCACGTTGGGCCTCCAAGCTGAACAACACCGGCGAACGTTGAGACTCGCTGCCCACGTCTTCGGTGGGGATTACGTGTTGCCTTCGTCGGCTTTCGCGCCCTTCGACTTCGTCGGCCTTGGCTCCACACCTCCGACCTCGTCAGCCTCAGCGTCGTGCCTCAAACCTCGTCAGCCTCGACTCCGCGACTTTGTCCAACCACCTCATGGTCGTAGACATCCGTCCGATCACCTCGTGGTCGGAGACTTTGTCCGACCACTCCGTAGTCGTAGACGCTTAAGGTTTCATCTACGAGTGTGCTGTGGTCAACTCTTTGCCAATAACTACAACCTCCTTATGGTCGACGCCAGTCTGAAGCGTGGGGACGGAGAGTACGCTTCGAAGCCTTCAGCTCGTCACCGACTTCGTCGACACCCATAACACTTTTGGCGATGTTGTTCGACCCCTCGGGGTCGAAGCTTCGCCAACGCTTGTCCGACCACCTCGTGGTCGTGGCTTCGTCAACCCTCAATTGACTCTTCGTGGTCGTGTTCTCATCGACGTGCCTCCATCAACTCCGTCAATTCCTGCGCTTACAATAGGGGGGAGGGGCGACTGGAGCCTATTTTTATAAAAAAAATTCCTGCAGGTATATTTCTGTAATTTCGAATAAAAAATAGATTATTCGTACAAAAAAATCCGTATTCTTCACCCCAGGTACGGAAGTGAGAGCAGCATCTTGGGCGGCAGAAACTGCGAAAGAAAAAATGTTTGTGGTTTTGAGAAACACAAGCCTGCTCTGTTAGTATTCAGTTCTGTGCAAGTATATGCATGGTAATACTAGTATCAGAAAGATCATACGAGCAACACCGGCAGATACGGTGAGAGGAAGAAAGACGGGCACTCCGATACGAGCCGACGGCATGTTCTTGCACGCTGCTTCCGCTGTTTCTCCCACCCCTTTTGATACGGTGGTAGAAGTATTTATAACTCGAAAAAGGATACATTGTATTGTACACGCATAGGACAGCATACTGATGCACTTGGTCTCATCTAGTTAATGTAGCTGCTTAATTTTCATCTTCGAGCAAGGTGACATTAGGCTTTCGGATCATAAATGTTTGGTCTTCGATGGGCTGGATCGTTGCTTGGCCTTCTTCCAAAGATTTCTACTCCCGTTGACTTTAGGCTGTGAGTGCCGTGTTGGTTGTTGCTGTGATGGGACTACGACTGTGTGTGAACAGAGACCCCTCTTCCGAGATTCTGTAATTACAGGTGTAAGGAATCTACCCGGAAAGGTAGTAATTAGGGATGACAATGACAGTGAGCAGTGGCGAAGCCAGGAATGAAATTGAGGGTGGGCTGAACTATTTATAAGTCTAAACTAAGTTGACACAAAATTAATCTTTTACTCTTATAAAATTTTAAACTCAAATAGAAATTATAAATTAAATGAAGACAAACAATGAAAAATAGAGAAATAGAAAGTAGGTACTTTAATAATAGAAAGCGCCATGAGTGCGGAGTAGTGATAAGTCACTTATGTGTAAAACATATCAAAATTAGTGATATAATAGAAAATTATGAATGACAATGAAAATTTAGATCATATGAAATATACTAGAATTAAATTAATTTGAATCACGAGATACTAAAAACAAAAGACGGCATCTTTTTTGAGACTCTATCCAATGTTCTTATCATTTTCACAGCAGGGGGCTCGGCGGCGGCGGTGCCTTCGGGGCACGTGCATGACCACATCATGGAGTGACGATAGAGGAGAAGATCAACCGAGGTTCATCGAGCTCTCCACCGTCATCCTCGGACTCAAGAAGGTTCATGTATATTTCACTTTCTTTCTTCTTTTTTTCTTTGATTGATTATCTCTTCTTTAATTTTATGATTTTCACTGCTACTCCTCTTCGTCTTTATTTTTTTGATTTATATATATTATTTCACTTTCTTTCTTTCTTTGATTGACCGATTAACTCTTCTTTAATTTTATCATTTTCATTTTTTTCTCCTTCTCTTCGCCGTTGTCTTCTTTAATTTTATACTTATTATTAATCTTTTCATTAAAGAGAGCTAGCTTCTCTTTAAATTTATTAATTTTTCTCTATTTTTACTCTATATAAAATTGCCACCGGGGGAGGTGAGGCTGAAGCCTCACCAAGCATCCCCGGTGGCTACGCCCCTGACAGTGAGGATGACAATTAGGAATCTTTTCCGCTCCCCCGTAGGGCCGTAAAAAATTAGCTCAAGCTCTACGAGTTGCTCGAGTTTAGCTCGTTTTAAATTTGATTTCAACTCGACTTAAACTTTAAACAGATCGAACTTGAGTCTAGGTCTACACTCACGAACCTAACGAGCATAAGCTCAAATAGTGTGGTTAAGGCTTGTTCTTAATTTTTCCTCACATATTTCCATCATATGTTCCAATTACCTGAAGATTCTGCCGTGAAACGGAGTACCTTTTTCATTGGTCAATAACTCCCATATGGTTTGGCCGTCCCCATCGTGGGTTTGTTCTTTCTTTTAAGGCGAGTTTAAGAAGCCCATGGAAAGGAAAATCTCTGACGCAAGCAAGCTGTAGCACTCACATTAACCTTGTTTATTCTGTGCTCTTCGTACGATCGCCGGAATAATTAAGCTGAAATTTATGCCTTTCATTATTTTTTGATATTTGAGGTTTGCACACAGGAGTACATGACAAAACAAGCGTTACACTTCGCATTTGTTTAGTATTTTTTTTTCTTGAAGACGATGTAAATCGAGTGATCTTTGGACATGTTATAGCCTTTTGCAATGACTAGAAGGAATAAAAAACAAGAACTAGAACAAGATCATGGAAACCCAGTCCTACACGGTACCTTCCCTACAACGAAACAGAATGGTTGGGTTTGGATCGACTCTCCTCATCGTAGTGTAGTTATTACTATTGCATTCGCAGAATGAAACATCACTGGGGGCAGTAAGAACATATACAACACGAGCTGTAAAAAAACACAGGAAACATATGCTGCCGACACATCGTATGGAGGAGCGGTGGCATGGTGACGAGGTCCCTTGTGCCCATGCTAGCTAGTACATCGACAAAGAATTAGATCTAGTTCGACTTTGCGAAGCGCCCCTTGATCCTCAACCTGCCATCAGCACGAGCTTTGCGCGACTCGTACCGGATCTGCTTGCCAAATCTGCAACGCAGAAGAAAATAAGAGATGCAGACATGTCTAGGGAAGAAAAAAGTTCAGTAGAATTGCCAGGTGAGATTGCTCCACCTTCTGTTCTTCCTCTTCTCTCTGTAGCGTGAAATCACCGTGCCCCGGTCAGGGTAGGAGATGTCGTATCCGCCCTTCTTGGGGAGAGCTTGCGTCGGCGCATCCACAGTAGCTGGATCTTGGCTGCTGTTGTCGATGCTGCTGCTGCGGCTCATGCTAGGGCAAATCTCTGATATCTCGACGAATGAGGACAGGCATGGTTCAGCCGCTGAGCTCACCGGAACCTGCTCGCGCAAAACCTCGGCCTCGCAGGCATCAGAAGGGTCATTGCGATCGATTGCGATCCATGCTTCATGCTGTGGCAAAACCAGAATGAGAAGACAGCTCGAGTGTTTTTCAGCAGTTGTATTACTGAAACATGAATTATTCTGCCTATGTGACACTGTGCTGAAAGGGATTTTGTTGAACCAAAAAGTAAAATCTCATTAGCAGTGCATAGCAATATCATTATCGGTCCTAGTTGTCGGTTGCAATTAAAAAGATCCCTAACTAAATACTAAATAATATTGCTGTCTCTCTTGGTATGATGCATTTAATTGAGGTATCGGGATATATTCCTTAATTAGATGACTACTAATGCCATGGCCATACATACTCACTTTCTCTATGTTGGGTATTCTTAGATGCCAAATTGCCAAGGGCTTGTGAGCTTTTTGATCAATTGTCTCGTTCACGGATTCAGAGTTAAGACTACTGTTTGTTGCATAAATTTTTCTTTGGTAGCCTGGTACAATTTGCCAGCCAACAGCGTGTAAAATTAGTCAGGTGGATTCTTTATCTTTTCTGCACTGAAATTCGAGAATATCAACAGCAGAGTAAATTTAGTCAGGTAGATGTCAAGGTACACAATCAAACCTCACAAGAAGGTGCAGCCATGCTTGCTGCCTCATGGCTAGTCTCCATGCCAAAAGCCCCAAAATCAACATGCCCAATAGCATACTCTGATGATGCCCATGAAGGCAGCTGATCACCGGCCGGCTCAGCCTCCACGTAAGCCGCCGCCTCCGACTTGGCGAGCTCCCCGAGCTGCCGGAGAACCTCTTCATTGAGCTCCCCGACGGGTGAGCTCCGATTCTTGTACACACAAACCATCAGAGACCGAAAGGTGATTTCTTCGGACAGTACAGATTTACAGCTATACTATTGCTTTCTACCTTGGGGGAGGATGGCATGAGGAGAGGTTGGAGGCCATGGCAAGATGTTGTGGGCACGATCACGTCGTCCAAGCTGAGCACCTGGGGCACCTCCCAGACGGGCCACCACCCCTCGTTGGCCGCCTTGTCGCACTCGACGTCAACGCCGAGGATCGCCGCAAGCTCACTCACCGAGGGGCACCCGGTGTACCCTTCCACCGTGCGACGGTCATGTAGCGGCACGCCCTGCGCGCGGTCGTCCCGATGCTTCTCAAACTCGCAGTTGGAGCAGAGGAAGAGTGCGGCACAGCGGAAGGCAGCCGCGGCGGCAAGGCAGACGGCGCAGAGCGGAGCGCGTTCGTGGCTGGAGGAGACCGTGTTGGCGCCGTGGACGTGGCGGTCGCACGGCAGGCAGAGCCTGGCAGAATCAGCCCGGCAGTAGACAGCGGCCGGCATGCCGCCGCAATAGTCACACGGGGACGGCGGCACCGGCGCCGTGTCGGCAGAGTCCGTGCCGGACATGGCCTCTCCTTGAACCTGCCCAGATGCCAGTAGCTTCCGCCGCTCGTCGCGCACCATAGGAGGCAAAGCTTGGGAGTTGTGAGTTGTTACGAGAGCGTCAGTACACGCAGCAGGAGAGACCAGAGGGAGGAGGCGCGTGTCGTCATGAATCCTCTTGCTTGAGGGATGAGAAGAGGAGGACAAGTGTGTGTGACCGCAGTAAAGCCGCGAAGTCGATGGCCCGAAAGGGAGAGATGAGGAGGCAAGTGAGACACTTCCTAATGAGCTTTGCAAGCCGTGTGTGCACCGAACAAGGCGAAAAGGGACGAGACGTAGGGCTCACATGACTTGTCACTCGGTGTGAATACTGTAGAGCTAGACCTCTGCGGCCTCGCAAAACTACAGAAAAAAGCTAGCAGACGTCGCCATGGAGAGTAGGCCAGAGAGTCGGACAAGTGCGAGAGAATACTCCGATCAGATTTGTTACAAGAAATTCTGAACCACTTCCCGCCAGCCACAAATGTACTTGATTTTGGCTTCTATGGCCTTCAAGGCAAGACTTTGACTATAATTTATTATTATAATATACCAACAAAAACAACAAAAAATATATATATCGTAAAAGTATTTTTCGAATAAATCTAATAGTATACTATTTCATATAATCATTCTATATCCTTTAACATATATTAATGGTCAAAACATATAGCCCACTGTGACCTGCATTTGTTCATTAGATTGTGGAGTGAATGCGCACGAGACGTGCAAGGCAAGAGGATGCGAATCGTTCGTATCAATGGTCTCTTTCGACGACGGTTACAGCAGCCCGCCTAAATATGACAAAAAGGACTCACCGCAAGGGACGCATAGCGATTTCCTCAGGCTTCGACGGCGACGGGCAGCCTTCTTCCTCTCGTTCTGGAGTCTGGGCCGACTCGGGGATGTCGCCGCCGTGCACTGGCGAAAACATTTCATGGTACGACATGGATCATCGTAATATTCTACTATGACCAAATTCGAGTATTTGACAAGTCCAACATATGGAGTTGCTGCTGCCAGAACCATGGATTACCGCATTTGAGTAGTTGACAAGTCCCAATATACAGGAACTGCTGCTGCCAGAACCCTGGATT
The DNA here is from genome assembly GCA_036346245.1 of Bonia amplexicaulis. Classification (NCBI taxonomy): domain Eukaryota; kingdom Viridiplantae; phylum Streptophyta; class Magnoliopsida; order Poales; family Poaceae; genus Bonia; species Bonia amplexicaulis. The sequence goes on from JAYGGG010000572.1 coordinate 115,755, forward strand.
ACTACTTGAGCAACAATTTCCCATCCTTACTGCGCTAAAATTTGCCGACAGGAAACTCACTTTGCCCTTAATAAAAAAAACTGATGATTAATAGCAACAATCACTCCATAAAGTGGGTTAAAACATTATGTTTGCTAAAGAAATGGAAAAAAACGTGTTGAACACCAGTAAACCAATGGGCAGGCAGAAAACCACTATCAGGAGCACTGAAGGAGGCTGGTGCATCATGTATGCTTCAATAGATGGACCAAGAGAGCAGTACTTAGCCCCACAGAGCAGAAATAAAACTACAAATTGATAGGTTGGACCAGCCAGGTCACCTGTCAGTATCTTAGTACATCATAACTGAAATTAAGCAAACACATGAATCATAATAGAGAAGGCATATGCTGAAGACCTGTGCTGAAATGATGATGGATTATCTTCAAATCAAGGAGTCATTTTCAGGTTCGCAACAGCTTTCATGATGATTAGTAAAGATATAAGATTTTTTTATATAGTCAGACCAAGAATTTATCATAAAAAATGGACTTCTATGAGACTAAATGTAATGCACTTCATGAAAAAGAAACAATTTTAGCCCTCACGTTACCTACTTAGCATTTGTGGCACTATGGTCTTTGCTAACAACATAGATAAACTGAGTCCTGACTCCCAAGCATCATCATCATAGTATCATACACTGACAGGGCATGTATTAAATCACAGAACGTCTAAACAAGGAAACATGAATTCCAAAATGAGGTCAATACTAAAAAGAACAAACCTGGGCTTATGGAGAAGATGCAGATAACATACAAAATAAGATCATGCTGACTAAAAAGTTATAGCTGCAGAACACTACTGGCAATTGAAGAATCATTGGGTATCGCTCTACAAAGCACATCATCATAAAAGAACTAGAGGCTTAGATTAGTATTAATACACATTAATCTCAGGTAGCAACAACAAAGGTAAGTAGGTAAGTGATGCACAAACACAAATGATACTGTCATACTGATAAAATGTATTGCTATCGCATACATATGAAAGATCTGATGGCAAGGAGGAAAACAAAGATAATTGACACGCAAGTGATGCTATCCTAATTTTCAGAAGCAAGCAAACTGAAATCAGACCTATGTACTTTTAGTCACCACACCAAAAGAGTATCATTTAATAATATCATTAGTTTCATGGTGGATAATGAGGACTGAATATAGATACACTGTAAGTTGACAATATCATATACATATGTGTATGCATCCGACTATTCACCAAGATACCATAGCATAACAAAGTGTATTCCTTGATCAGATAGGCCTTCCGTGAAATACAAAAACAAGATAAGAGAGTTATCCTTGTCACAAATTACTAAACCTTGCATGGTGATACAATTCTAATTTGACCATTGTAGGCATCTTTCAGTCTAATAAATGTATAACACACTGGTTTGACTGTTTGACATCAACTACCAAAAAAAAATATTGCAGAAACATCACTAAAATTACAGTACATCCAATAATTGGTGGTAGCTAAAGCTAAAGCCTTCAACCACCACTCGCCAAATTGTAATTTGGAAGGCTCAAGCACAAACGGTACCTTTCTATCATGATTTTTGCAGGACATGCTTGAACCCAGCGCCAAGAAAACAATGATCTCCATCCGAAGTCAAAACTCATTAGCGTACAAGGAATGGCTTGCTCTTTGATTCACACCTCCAAAATTGCAAAATAGAAACCAAACTAATCTATATCCCTGTGCCATCAAGATCTAAACTTCTGGCCTTCGGAATTCAAACCATATCTCGTAATGGTTAAACAACAAGCTATCATGAGTGTGCTTCCCCACATATTCAAGCCCCAGTTCTGCAAGCCGCCGTGTGCACTCGTCACCACCCAATCTTGAGCAAAATTTAATGTTATGCGACACAAAAATCCTGCCTCTATGTGGCCTCAGCTTCCCTGCAAGCCTCTCAAGCCCAGTCCAAACAAGCTTATCTGGAATGTGGAGGAACACGGCACTTGCATAAATAAGATCATACATAACCGTATCCCCAAACTTGCTGAAATCCATATCCTGCCCTCTCACAATCATTGGCCGCTTGTACAACAGCCCCTGTGATGGCAGTTCATACCGAAACGCAGCCATGAGCGACAGCTCATCGCGCTCCAGGCAATGGAACCTCCCAGTCTCGAGAAACCGAATGAAATGCAGACCAACACGAAGCGTCCCACATCCAATTTCAAGAACCTGGTCTCTGGGCGTGAGGGCGGAGGCATTCGCGAGGAACTCAAAAACATCACGGCCACCAGCCCATGGCTCGCCGTAGTTACTGTGGTGCTCCTCAACAAGGAGCTCCCCGGGGCAAGGCAGCGCGGTGTGGTTGGCTGCCCCTTCATCCGGATAATGAGAGATCCCGTGGTGCCTACAGTGAAGATACAATACTAAGATGTTAATTTCGCTTGCTGTTGTCCAAGATCGTAACAATGGTATGGTCAAACTAATCCTTCACCAGACGCAATCGAAATTGGGAATGCGGCGATCTGAAAGTACGAGTGGGCGTGGTTGGGTACTTGGGGTGGAATTTACCTGTTGATGTCGACGAGCTGCTGCTCGCGGGTGCGGGGGTTGATGCCCTTGCGGAGGCGGTGCCAGGCGTCGTGAGAGGCAAGGAGGAGGAGGGAGTTGGAGGCGAGCTGGGCCTTGAGCCAGGCGACGTCGGCAGGGGAGGTGGCGACGGGCGCGGAGGAGGCGGCGGTGGTGGTTGTGGTGACGGTGGTAGTGGTGTGGGTGGTGGTGGGGGGCGAGCAGGCGCAGAGGTGGGACGTGGAGGGGGAGAGGGAGGGGAGGAGGAGGAAGACGAGGAGCGCGGCGGAGGAGAGCAGGAGGAGCAGCGCCGGCACGGCGAGCAGCCGTGCCGTGGATGCGCTCGACGGGAGCGCCATCGGGGAAAGGAGTGCAGTCTGGATCGGCGACGGTGCCGGCGGAGTCGGCTTGGAATCTCGTCTCGGGCTGTCGTGCGCCGCTGCTAGCTGGCTTGGTTCGACCACATGGACCGACCGACACGCCGTTCCCCCGCGTCGTCTCGTCGCCTGGACTCGCCGGACGGCGAGTGGGAGCGGAAGCCGGACGCGAGTCCATATGGCCGCGGCCCATGACAAGACTTGGGTGGAGTTACCTAGAAGACGCAACGATGGAAGCCTGGTTGGGCTGGGCTGATGATTCCTGAGCGGTGGGAGGCGCAGTAGGTAGCTGCTGATACGATGCGGGCCGACGGGGATATGGCCCATAGATTGCACCCCGCCCAGCCCAAAAATATGCGCATACAAGCGGCGGCCGATAGGAGGAACCGGCTGGCTGGTGCGACAGCAAGGGTGGCTGTTCACAACGTTGAGGATTTACCGTTATAAAAGATGTGTATTTTAGAATTAGTCCCTTATAATAATATGTATTTAAGAATTTATCTTTTACGATGGTAAATTCTCGAATCTCCTCCGTCTAAATTGAGGCCGACCAACCTTATGGACTTCGAAAAAGTGGATCAATGGCAGGCCAGCAAAAAGCCGCACCTGACCAAGTCGACGATCCTCACCGCCTTTTTCCTCGCCAAAGATGTTACTATAATGCCTTTTTTCAAATCAGAGTTTATAATATACAGTATAAGCATACACAGTATCAAAAATAAAAAGATAAATCTCATCTGTGATAGTTATGTATCACATACGATTCTATGCATCGCTACTAATATAGATGACCAAACATATAAAATTGTCTCTGATAATGGCAACGCTGAAATAATATATCTAGTATGATCTTTTCTATAGTAATGTTACCTTTGGTCCAGTGGTCCGGTGGCGATGTTGCCGCTGAATGGCCGTGGCATGAATGATTAGCCGCCGAGGTTCATCTGCGCCGACCGTGAAGACATAGTACGCCGTGCGCCTCATATGTGTGCAGCGTCACATCAGCCGGTACTCGCGCGGACAGCTCATGGAAGTAGAACCCAGACTCTCGGTACAAGACGGGGGTGGAAGAAGAAGCAGTGCTCTTCGTCACTGCTCCGCCGTGGGAGGTCGGTTCACTGCCGCATCGCCGAGTTGCAGACGAGGTAGTGCCCGGTGTCCTTCCTTTCCTGAGCAAGAGGAGGTTGTCACACGAGGCCAGCAGTGGGCGGTACCGCTTGCCCATGTAGTACTCCAGGTTTCTCGACATCGCGGGATTTGTACTTGGGGAAGCGTGCGAGGCGGCGCTGTGACGCCCACTTCTAGTCGACGGAGACAGGCAGAGCGTCCAGCTCCAGGTCGATGTTGTAGGTGGCCGGCGCACCGCCGAGCTCTACGAAGGTGGTGTACAGGAGGGCCTCGAGCGGGCGACGGCGAGCGTGGTCGGAGAGGAAGGCAGGGGTTGGTGGTGATGCGGCGCTAAGCCTTGCAGACGGCCTGGGATCCTCACCGAGATGAACGGGGTCACCCATGTCCTTGCGCTGCTGCTCCATCATCGATCTCTAGCAGACGCGTCTCCTGGTTGGACGATACGAGTGATTGGTCTAGGGTTTATAGATTCTGACCCCAATCTGAATCTCCATGCATTGTGAGCTGTGTCGGCCGGACAATGACTGCTGGGCCGGTTTTATACGGTCCAGTAAACTTGGCGAGAGCTGGCCCACCGAGCAGCGGCCCATCACGAAACCAACGGCGGGATGCGCCACTAAACCTCTCCTCGCTCCCCAAATATAAGCGGAGCCCTAAAACCCTCGCTGCCTTCTTCTCCCCTCCTCGAGCGGCGCCTCCCTCCCCCTCCTCTCGCCGCCAAGCCGCTCCTCCACTTGCCTTCCGTGCAGGTAAAACCCCTAACGCGTTCGCCGCCGCCGCTTCTTCCGCGGCCGGTACGACCGGTGCAGTCTCTAAAGGAGCCGCCTTTATGGTCCGGCCGGCTTGCCTTCTTGTTGTGCACGGCGTTTCGCGGTGTCTCGGCTTGGTTGGTGGGTTGACGCGTGCTTGGTTTGCTGGTTCTGTCTGTGTGGTTTAGGTGAGGAGATGTTGGTGCTGTTCGAGACGCCTGCGGGGTTCGCCCTCTTCAAGGTGCTGGATGAGGCCAAGCTCAGCAAAGTTGAGGTGATTGGCTCTGCTCTCTCTCTATCTCTGTGTGTGCTTGAGGTGTTCGTTTTGGTTTTGTTGGCTAATGATGCTATGCTTTTGGTTTGTAGGATCTGTGGAAGGATTTTGCCTCGTCGGAGTTGGCAAGAAAGGTCGAATGATTCGAGGCCCTGCCTTTGAGTTCCTTACGAATATTGTAGTTTTTCCTTCTACTTATTACGTTTTAACTGCCTTGTTAGTTATTATACTGTTGTCATTGTATAATTAGTATTGGGACTTGTTCATAGGGGAATGACACTTGTAGTGTTGCGGTACCTGCTTTGTTTTTCTAGTTATTA